>JAOEHX010040344.1:17728-28575 GCA_025448015.1 Bolborhynchus lineola | reverse complement strand
ATAATGCCCCCCCCCCCCCATCTCCATAATATAATACACAGCATCAACCAACAGCATGTACTACCCTGGTGGTATGTTTCGGGGAGCACCTCCACCTCTCTGCTAAAAGCTTCATTATTCATGCTTCTGGGAACCAGGAGTAGAGAATTAGAAAACAAAATGCCTCAATGGGTGATGTATCACATAATAGTTTCATCATTAAAAAGATGGCCACAGAATGAGTCACTTACTGTACGGCCACGGCTGCATCTGCATTGAACTGAGGAGTGGAGAAAATTGACTTCCCCTACCCAGGAATGTCCTGAACCTTTAATGGGTTTTATCCAGGAGAGCAAAACCAGCAGGCACTTTCTGCTGGTTGAATCTGTTTCTCTTTTCCCCCAAGGGAGGCTACATCTTTAACAAAAAAGACTACACTTTTAAAGTTTAATCTCCAGAAATTTTGCTAACATAGAAGTCTTGGTGATGCCATTTCTTTCTGTCTGTCCTGCTGCTCCAAACAGAACCACTTCTCTGGGGCTAGTGAGACTCTTCCAGCCTAATCCTACTTCCTCAGCTCTTGCTCCCTACATGAAGCAGAACTGTAGAAGACCTTGTGAGGATTTATTAATCCATGTTTGCAGACACCTGAGGAAAAGACTGGCTGCTTTGACTGAAAACTTAAATTCTGCCATTCAGTTCAATGGTACCAGAAATGCATGACACATTTGCATCTCCTGAATGGCAGTCATCCTCACAGGGTGAAAGAGAAGGTGCACACCCTTCAGTTCACACCTGGTTCACTCCCTCTGCTACTGGGAAAAAACAGTAAAGTTTCTCCTTAAAAGGACTGTCATGTCACAATTTGAAGAAGAAAAGAAGATGGAAGAAGCCCAGAGCTAATACTAAACAATGCTGCAAAAGCCTTGTACGCAAGCCACTCCATCTTTCTGGCTGATGACTAAACACGTATTTCTTTGAGGGAAGAAAACATCTCCAGCAGCTCGCTTGAGATCTGAACATCACTCCTAGCCAGACAGCAGTCCTAGTTTCACCAGGAGCCAGACTCCAGCCCTGGATGGTTTCCATCAGGATCCCATTAAGACTGTGCATGTGCAGCTCTCTCAGAATTTGCAAGAGCCACGTGTG
Organism: Bolborhynchus lineola; assembly: GCA_025448015.1. Classification (NCBI taxonomy): domain Eukaryota; kingdom Metazoa; phylum Chordata; class Aves; order Psittaciformes; family Psittacidae; genus Bolborhynchus; species Bolborhynchus lineola. Next base: position 27,447 of record JAOEHX010040344.1, on the reverse strand, counting down.
TATCCAAGAGCAGACTTGGATGTTGTGTTTATTTCTGGCTTCATAATGGTTCACATGTCCCTTAAACAACAGCCTGTTTTCTGGAAATTCAGTAATTTCTTAAACATGTTCACAAGTTTATCCCACTTATCTGGCAAGCAATACTGAAGCTATCAAATGTCTGTAGCTTTTGTTTTTACTTTTGACGACAAAAGACTGTTTCTCTGAGGGAAGATGTTGGTTAGACTGCATACTTCAGTGCTCAGAATCTTTCTCCTGTACAATACCACCACCTGCAGAGGTCCTGCTACATGTGGCTCCTGGTCTGTCTCCTGGGTTCCACCACATTAATCCAAGCAGATGCAAGGTGTCACAGAGCTGGACTAATGCCTATGTCATGAAACCAATAATTACCTCACAACACAAAATATGCAAAGAAGAAAAAAAGACTTTGCACAGGGCAGGGTTCAGGTAGCTCATGTTAAAGGGCCATCCACGATCCCCATCAAATCCAAATGCTCTTGGCAAAAATATTGTATAGATCTAAATTTCCACATGCAGCAATGTTTATTGCACTAGTTCGGTGATTCACTAAGTACAGGATGTGCCCAATTATTCTGTCTTTTTCCAATCCTGTTTCATGAACTTCAGTTGCACAAGTTCAGCAATACATTCTTTCTTGCTTGTCCATTAAAATTCATTTTAAGAAAGGCCATCCGACTTGAACAATAAAATCACAAACTGGCTATATGCGTGGGGTTTTCTGTTTTGTTGTTGTAACCATGGAATCAAAAAACTTAGCTGTATTCTGTGATACAATCGCTTTCTTTTTTTGTCCTAACCTGCTGCGAAAAGTTTTGCTTTTAACTTCGGATGCTGGGTTCGTTCCAAATTCAAAAATTAAAACCAGCAGTTCTGAGGGACACAGCTATCTAAGCCAACAACATTTGGCTGCCTCACATAAAAATTAGCAGAATTGTTATTACTAAAAACAAACCATTACATCTTTCCAAGATAAATAAAAACTTAGAATTCTGACTATCAGCCCATGAACAAAGCTTCTAATTTAGTTTGTTTGAACACCACACCGCGGATAAAATAGATATAACTTCAATTTCTGTATCTCTAAAGCTAATTTCACTACCTGAAGCAAGCTGGCTGGAAACGGAAGCTTCAACTTTTTTCCCTTCTAAGATGTGTTACTACAAGCAAGTATGCTGCGAGCAGTTCCCTCCTACAAACCTGCAGCATCTACACTGCTCCACAAGGCAAAGCAACACCGGAAAGCAAACTGACACCATTTGATGTGACCCATTAATTAGACCACCCGCTCTCCACACTGCAACTCAGAAGGCAGAGACTGAGCTGCTTTGAGACACTAGGATCTGACAAAAACATGCCATCCAAAGCAGGTTGACCAGTTTGAAGCAAGCTCCCCTTCCTTCTCTCAGCAGAGGTCTACCTCCAGCAGCTGCCCAGCGTTTCAAGGATATCAGTGTCACCTCACCACTCGGTGTGCACAACCCACAGGCACTTGTCAGGCTTTGCAACCTCGCTGGAGAGAGACACAAGAGTAAGACAGGCCAAATTAAAACTCTAAACCCATTAATCACACCCTCATTATTTCAGATAATGCAACGTGCAACGTGCACCATATGCTTATGTAGGTCTTGCCTTTGGCCATAATCTAGATTATGGGATAAACTAGGAGCAGGGCTGCAGTGAAAGAAAGAAACTACACAAGTGAGGAGCGACAGGCAAGGGTCACATGAATTCACTCTCTCGATGAAAGGCAGTTATGCAAAGAGTTCATACCTGAACTCAAATGGCTCAACTAACATTCCTGAAATGAAACTCATCAATTTTTCACATAGCAAGAGGCCAAAACTGATGGCATGTATCCAGTCTTTGACACACTCAGTACTCGAAGTGGATCACTGCAGCTTTGCCAAGTTCTCTGTGAAGAACTGACAAAGGAGCAAAATTATGTGAAATACCACTATCATTCCTACAGTTGAAGAAATGTGGAATCACAGTTCCTCTGACCTGCTGCAAGGCACCAAGAAAGCTCTTCAGCTTTGCTCGTGAATTCAAGGCAGCTCAGCAGCACAGTCATTTCATGACTGTATGTGCAGACAATGTTGCATGGTATTTTAAGATCTGCATTAATAGAAATCCTTAAAAAATCAAATGAAAATTGGACATAGTCACATTATTTCCGTGCTACGTTAAATGTGAATTCTGTTTGTTAGGTGTAACTGTAGACTATTTCACACAGAAAAAGAAAGTAATTTTGAGGGGGAAATGAGCCATGTGGAGATTTACAAAGATTTAAAATCAAACGCATCAGAAAATGAGTAATCCTATTAGACCAATTGTTTAAAGTCAATGTTTTTCTAAAACAGGTGCTGTATTTCCAACAAACTCCCATCTGATATGGAAGAAGCATTGGATAAATTGATACTGTAAGCAGCTACATGGTTCCATCTGACCCTAAAATCTGCCTGCGCTAATAGCTAAACTAGAAAACACATAGCCTGTTTCCACCTCTCTTGCACAAACAGAAAGCTTTCTTAGGGAGGTTCATGAATGCAAATTGCTGAAGGAGCTTGTTACCTCCTGCAGCAGTGGCCACGGAAGAGACATCATCCAACAAAACATCAGTGGGCCCTCTTAGTGCCAAGGCAATGCTGCGAGCTGCCCATCGTGCTAGGTCTGGGACAGAGAGCTGTCTAACTTGGCTTCAGCCGCTGCTGTGACTTTCAACCCTGTTAGTCAGTGGGAGAAACACCAAAAAATAAATGGACGCTTGAAGAAATTGCAACCTTTGTTCTACTTACATGTGGGAACGAATCTGCCACAGAACCAGATCACTCTGAAGACCCTGACAATGGTTACAAATGGAGGACGAGGTAGAAAAGAGGAAGAGTTGATGTCAGATATGCCTGTTTTCTGGGTGTGCGCTTCCCCCAACTCCCTCAACCAATTCACAGACATCTATGTCCAAGTCTCTGAAGGACGGGGTTTACACTGGGGACAGGACAAGTCCCAGAGAGAAGCTGGCCCTGCAATCCTTTAACACTTAGCATGTTCTCTCTACAGCCTTAGTCTCCAAATACAAAGTGCCTTTTGCTCTATTTCTCAGAACCTTTTTTTGCCTGCAGATAGCAGAAGATTGTTTCTAGGCGATAAAGTGCGTTAAATTCTCCACCACCACCTGGCAGAAACAGCAGGACACTTCAAACAATGTGGTTTGCATGGAAGTCATTTACCTTACAGGGGGCTTTAATGCACACAATAGAAAATGTCCTTTTATCTTCATCAAAGACCTGAGATGAGCCCTGCATCCCATTAGTTTTATAAAATAAGAGGAAAAAAGACAGAATGGGGGTGGCGGGTAAAGGTAGGACAAGAACTGCCCAAAATCTGTTGTGTATTTATAGTTCCATTCAGCCCACCTGAAAGGGCTCGTTTATGCCCAGGTAGAAAGTCCAGAGTGCTGCTTCAATTGGGAAAGAGCCTTTTTTCTGACCTAAAGAGACCAGATTTAGATACCAGTGGTAGCTAAGTGGCACCAGTGCCATAATGGGAAAGAGATGGGGAGTGGAGCAAGTTTCCCAGCAGAGATGTGAGAAGTAGAGGACCCTCTCCTCCACTGCCCAGAGAGAGCACCTTGGGTACGCACAGCCCTTGCTGGGTGTCAGGAGATGCATCAGTACCCAGAAGAGCTGGTGGTGGGGCAGCAGCTCTGGATGATACCACTTCCTCTGGAAGCAGCCCAGAGCATATAGGAAACAGTAAGGATAACTGCAGAGCTGTTTTGCCCAAGCTCTCTCAGTTAATCTCAGACAATGAGTCACAATAGTAGGTAATAAACAAATGCATAAATATCCAACACACTAAGACTTCTGTGCTCCTTTGATCCCAGCCAGCCACGCTGTCAAACACTTGCAGCGCTGCAAACCTTGCCAGGAGGCTGTGGGGAAACACCAAAAACACACCACCAAGCAGACCATGCCATACCTCAGTGAAAACTACTAAGGGCCACCTGCCCTGCTGAAAAGCAGAGTGGAGGGAAAGAGAACTCACCCTCCAAAACTGGGGACAAACACCAGCCAGCCAGCCAGCATTCCCATCCCACACACCCCCGGCTGCCACCATATGGGTGGATGCACATCCTGCCTGTCCAGCCAGCATGGACCAGCCACCTTCTCCTACATTTAGGGCACAGGGGACTCAAAGGATAAATATCGTTCTTGGACAGGGATTACAAGCACAAACCATGATTTTTTTTTAGCAGCTACTGTGCTGCAGGCTGATACTTTCTCTAAATATGTCAATGTGACCATTAGAAGCATACTCTGCTTCTACCTTTCCCCAACCAGTTTTGTTAATAAAACAGAAAGGCGCCCTCCCTCAAATAACTCCCCCTTTAGCCAACAGCAGCCAACCACAAAAATAGTCAAAAGGTAAAAGCTGCTCTATAAAGGTCCTAAAGACAACAGCAGTGCTGCGTGCCTCGAAGGAATCATTTGTCCCTAACATCTCAAGCATTCAGACAGATGGACAGTGAGAAGACCAGCTTAAGGCTCCTTCCCCTCTCCCCCCTCCTCCTTCTTGGAAAGGGTATTGTGGCCTGAACACTTTGCTCCAAGAACCAGTAACCATCCTCGGCTTTAAATGCCTTTTTCCTCCAGGAATCATCTTGATGTAGGCCACTCTATTTATGATCCTCATCTGTAATCGGGGGTGAAAGAATATCGCTTGCAAGACACGCCTGCTTGGTTCACAACCCATCTCCAGGCAGTGCCAACAATAGGACTGCTTACAGCTAATCCATTTACTTGGCTTACCTGTTATACTCCCATCCTTTTAATAAGCACTGCACAGCAGCTTCAATGAACTTGGAAACTGCTAAGTGATCCGTAGTAACCTCCCCTGTGCCACATACTTGGAAAGCTGTGGATATGGATTAAGACACAAGCAAACCAAAATTGTCATGGAGCTTCCAGTGGCCTGCTGATGACAGAAGACATCTTACGCCCTTCCCTGCATGGAGACAGCGCTGTAACTATTAGTGGAGGCAAACACCTCCCTCTCCCTGCCTAACCTTCAGGGAACAGAAGCCAGACGTGACACAAACAGCAGCTCCCTCTGAGAGCTGAAAAAAAATCCTGTAGTTTGTCTCTTTCTTTACACCACCATGCAGGCAGAAAGGTTTCCAACATGACGCTGACCTCACTGATAGAAGGGCTTGCAGCCTCCTGCAACTCACTCTGCTATCCCAGAGCTCAGCATTTCCCAAGAGCTTCAGCACCACTTCCCCCTTCAAACTGCAGCACAAGGCAACAAGCAAACAAAAAGCAGCAAAGGGCAATGTGTATCCTAATGAACACTTAATGTAGAGTTTTGACATTTCTCTGTTCAGGAATGCATTTATCCCAAATGTCTCTCTTTGTTCAATAACAGATTCATCTCTCTAAGTCCTTCCTGAATATTACTACTACACATAATTTATTGATGTCAATTGTTACAAGATAAAGAAGTGACCAATAGAACCAAGTCTTGCAGTTTGCAGTGAACAGTTTCGTTTGTTCAACAGTAAACATAACCTGTAATTTGATTCCTAATTGTGATATGGGACCATCATGATAAATTCTTCCACCTTTGGTGGGACCGGTGGTCCTTCTAGTCCAGTAACACTGTCTACAGCAGGCACCTGCGGAAGAGGCAGAGAGGAAGCACGGCACAAGGGGATGATCTTTCCTGCTGCCAGCAGCTCAGGTTGACAAAAGAGCAGAAGTGAGATTTTTGTGTTGTAAAAAGCCCATCCACCAAGCCCACACCATTAACCGCTGCCTACTGAATTCCACTAACTGTATGAACTAATATTTGTTCCTTTATATCCCATGTAAACAAAAATCTTCAAAGAAAAGAAGCTAAAATTAAGAATAATTAGTAGAGAAGAGCTATATTTTCCCCATCAAGACTGGAGAAATGCTCTGGAGCAGACACAAACACGTGGAGAAGCAGCACTGCAGGCTATTATTAAGCAAAAGGAAAGCACATTCTTACCTTCAGCTTCACAATCAAACGGAATGCAAAGATCCTGAATCTCTAGCAGTGATAAGCAATTTTTTCATCATCTGGTACACATAACACTTGACACTAGAGAGGGCAGCTTGACTGGCCTTCACTATATATAATTTTATTTGCTAGAACTACAATTTATGCGAAACTACCTGTATCTCCAGGTAGCTATTCTGCACCAGGGAGCAGATGAAGGAGAGAAGTTAAGAAACAATTCTTTATGAGGTGACATACTTGTGTCTCATGACATCACCTGGCACACCTATCTGGCATATAACCTCCCAACTCCTGGAGAACCTAAAACCAGGCAGTTCCCTCAGTCAGTCAACACACAAATGATTGCCTTCACACCTATCAAATACAAATTATACTCTGTAGTGCCTACAGATGGATGTGGAACTAGTACTCGATGGAACAGCAAACGGGGTTTTAGAGAATTCCATTATTTCAAAAACGTTAGAATGTCCATTAAAAAAAATTAAAAAAAAAGAGGCAAAACCAAAACATGATGACCAATACTTACAGAAATGGTATTAAGAAGAGTAAAGGCCTACCAGAGTAAAGCCATAAGATACACACCTTTCGGGGAGGACAGGAGGAGTCCAACTGATTTAATTATCTAAGAGAAGACCAAGAGGCGATCTGGCCATATGTACCCTCCCTAAGTGAAGATGTCTGACAGCAGACATCAGCTGAATTTAGCACATGAAAAAAACAAACAGAACCACCAGCGGCTTGACAAATTCAGAGTAGAAAAGCAGTACCAAACTTCTTACACCAAAAAAGGTATTTAACCACTGAAAAAAATTCCAAGAGCTTTATCATCACAAGTCTTTAAATCAGGATTGGATGCCTTTAAAATACCCTCAAGCTCAGATAGAATTTATGTGCTTGATGCAAGAATTATTAGATGAGATTTGATGTCTTATATGTCACACAGATGTCCGACAATGAACATAATGGGTTTCTCCACCTTTAAAACCTGTCAATTCTACTCTGTATGTGCTAAGGACTCAATTACATAAAAATCTATACAAATATTACCACATTGCTGCAAACAACCACCTAAAGAAGCAATAGTTTATAGGTCACTATAAAGTATAGGTCAGTACAGGCTTCTAAGTGCACCTTAAGACATATGTGCACTTATCAATTTAAAAAAAAAAAAAAAGCTTTCTAAAACTCTTCTAGACCCAAGACAATTTCTTCTCACATTACCCCAGTGTTAACACACAATTTTTTTACCACCATTTCTAGGTTAACAATTACTATCAATAATTGTAACAAAATGTGTTCACCAATTTTCTGCAAATGACTGGGGAAAAAAAAGTAATAAAGACAGGAGGAGTCTCTTTTCAAATCCAACATCTGGACCTTCACTGATAAGAAGTACTCTCTTTATAGCTGTTTTATTCCAGCATGGAAAATTAAAAAACAAAACAATCTTAGAGAATAAAATACTTAAAGTTGAAATAGCAGATTCCATTATTAGCACTAGCAGACATTAGCAGTTACTGTCTTTCTCATAAGGATGCATCCTACCTCTTGCCTGGCCTGGGTGAGAGACTCATAGTGCCAGGTGCTATACAAACACAGAGCACCAAGAGAGGCTTGCCTCCTCAAGCAGCTTGCTCAGAGCAAGCTGTCTCTTTTCCATGTCTTAAGGAGATGCAGGTAGTTAAAGAAACATACTTTTCAGAAACCACAGCTGCACTCTGCATCACTCCAACACCTCTGCCTTCCGCTTTGTGCCATCACCTCCCATACCTTCTTGCTAAGGTTGCACAGTACATGCTTACTTACACTCATGAGTTAATCAAGGCTGCTGCTACATAAAATGAAGCAGATAGGGCTCCAGATATTTCTACATTAAGGTCACTCCACTTAATCCCACCTCTTCATTATACTCAAGCATTACACATAGTTTCAGATTTGCAGATTATTTATAGAAAGAATTTTTTTGGTGAATTTTTTTCGCCCTAACAAAATGGGGGCACTAGTCTGTTTTTTGAGAACAGGCTTTTTCTTAGTAATAAAAAGGATCATATGACAACAGTTTTGCAGTGTATCGTGCAAGCTCTGCTGGAGTCAATCCAATTTCTGTACAAGTGCTGCCATTTGGACAACAAAGCCGCCTTATTGAAACGGGCAGGCTTCATCTTTAATTCTGGCACTACTGAATGGAGAGTACACACTAGCTGGGGAACAATGAACCAAGAAAAGAGTTACAAATCTCTCGTGACAACTGCATGCCAAGGAAGAGAAGATGCATTATGATAGTGTTGTTTGCTCTGCTCTTTCCCAAGACCACTATCAAACAAAGATAGCTTTTTCTGAACCCAGAAATGAAAGCTCCTTCTAGATTTTGCACGTCTTCCAACTCCCATCACTCACACAGTTAGACCCTCCACTACAGTTCCACTCTTTGAACAAAGTTGAGAAAAAAGAGGCTTCTACCTTCCTGCTCCCTTCCCTCCCCTCACTCCATCCTCACACATCACCTCTGTTATTGAGAGCCTGCTCTGCTCCCTTTTCATATTTAAGGCACATACAACTGGACTACCGTATTGTACTAGGGGAAAAAAAAGAAAAATAAGTATTTGCTCTTTATTTATTACATTACTTACTTCTCAGTGAAATTTAACTTCTGAATTCCTGAGATTTCCTGAAGTTTAGCTTAGAACAAGAATGCCTGTCCTGACCTTGGCTCTTGCAAGGAACAAGAGAGCTTGGCAATCCTTGTCCTCAACTCATGTGGGGACATCAGCTGAAGCTCCTGTCTGTGAGATGTGTTTTGATGCTCCATTACATACAGCTGTAGAAATACATGCTGAAGTATAGAGGTGATCAGATATATCATTTAATAGTATGCATTAAATCCCTTATAGAACAGGTTAAAAAACGCTGTCTCCTATGCAGCATTTCCTTCCAACATGTATTTTTCAGTGGGAGCAGAAGCAAGCAACATAACTCCATGAAAAGGAAACAAACCCCTAAATTTCAAGGTAGCAGAACATTACCTGTGCACCTCTCATGCATAGTGCAAGCAATTCTCACACAGTTGTGTGTGACATTACTGAGGGGAATACACACTCCTTGCAGAAAGGGTCAGTGACACCAGGCCTGGATCTCACTTGGAGCAAAGCGTTTCCACTTTGCTTTGCACAGGAGACAGACTCAGACTGTGTACGCAGGAGCAAACCAGATCTTTTCTTGCAATTCAAGATAATTCTACCAGCATTCACAGTAGTTCTAGAAAACATGGCAATGTGCATTTATCCCAACCAAGGATGATTACAGCTCTTCAGGCTGCTTGCTTTGTGGTAGAGTAAATGCAAGGACACATATACACCCATGTAAACATGCAATACACATAGGAAGATAGGACAAAACCCTGTGAAACCTGAGAAACAGGCCAGCTCAGTCCACGAGTTTCAATGTAATGAGCTTCTTAAAACCTTTCAGGTATTTACTCTGGCAAATACAACCTGATAATACAGGTATTTGTAATATAAATCAAAAACAGGTATGTACATGTTTTTTTAATTAAAGCAATTACAATCTTTTAAATATTTTAATATAAAGCCCTGCTTGGTAATTCTGGTAAGTTCAGGAAAATACCAGCTTCAAAGACTCACAGACAGAAATAC
>JAOEHX010040344.1:4533-17628 GCA_025448015.1 Bolborhynchus lineola | reverse complement strand
TTCAGGAAAACACTAGCTTCAAAGACTCCCAGAGAGAAACACCAACTCATCACAAAAAGCTAGGCATTTACAGAGAGATTTTTCAAGGACAGCAGCAACAGCTTTTTCTCATGTCCCAGTAAGGGCCAACAGGAGCTGAGAGACCAACTCCTCTAGTACACCTCAAAGTCTCCTCATTACTGTTCAAACACTGGAAAGTGTGAACGATTTCAAATTAAAAGACATTTCAGTGAAAGCTATTCCTGACACAGCTGCTTTCAGAAACCTAATTCTAATGCTGAGTTATATGAAACACCCTTTGGAAAGAGGGGGTGGAGGATCAAAAGCAGGACCAGTACCCTTCACATCAAGATGGGAAGGAGAAAGATCTGGCATTTTCTCTTCCTTATTAATAAATAGCTTTGAATTCTCAGCAAAAAGGAATTAATTTTATCTCCAGTGGATTGCAACACCTTGGCAGCAAATAAAGAACACAAGTTTAATCTTTCTAGACCGAGTCCTCAAGTTTGGATGATGTGAATGAAAACAGGCGATGGGAGTTTTTCTGTCTGCCAAAAATTGCACAGAAGGGAGATGAAGCAAGTCACAGATCTAATGACCAGATTTGCTCATCTCAGCCATGTTGCTGTGCGGCAAGGGAAGCACAGGTTTCTTTTTCTTTGATGAAATGGGATTACTGCACAAGTGTCCTCCGAGACTAGGAACCCAGGTCCGCAGCCTACAACTACTGCTCACTTGCCTCTAGGCTGAGTTACTGGAAGATGGTGAAAATTAAAAGCCCTGGAAGCCAGAAATGTTGAAAACATCAGCAAAAAGTTAAAAAATTAAAAAGTCCAGTCACTTAAAGGACTCAGAAAAGCCCCTGGAGCTAGAAGGGATGTGCAGGAGCATGTGGCCTAGGTCAAAAGGTGTCATCCTGTATTGCTAGAGCAATAGGCACATTTCACACAACATGAGTCAACAGCAGATTCAGATAGGCAGCTGGGCCTAACAGGTCCTCCCACCAAAAATAAATTACAAAATACAATGCGAAAGGCAATAATCACCTATCTCTAATAAAGGCAAAGACTAACTATGTTCAAAAAGCTGACAGATCAGCCATATGAAGATCTCAAGTCTCCACTGAACACTCTCCTTGAAGACCACAGCAAAAGCTGGCTCACATAAATCAGCCAAGAGTTTACCTTTCTGTCCATTAGAGCTGGGGCTCAAAGTGCTTTGAAACCCATAAATATGGGTACAACACCCTGCAAGGTTCATGCACATGAGAAAGACAGCTGAGGTCTCCAGAAGCTGTCAAGGATCCTGAAAATCCCACAAACCCCTACCTCTGACTCCCAGAAAAAGAAACAGTGACGAGTTGATTTGGGTTCAAAGGCTCAGACTGCCCTGAGAAAAATCTCCAAGGAGCTCTCATCTCTACTGTGTCAATCTTGTTAGAGAAAAAAAACAATGATCCAGAGAGTCCATTACAATTTGCTGATGAGAGAAGACACCAGGTCCTTCAATCTCAGAAGTAAACAAAAAATGTGCTTTTTTGCTAAGAAAAATATACTAATTTGCTCCATAGAACTTTTGGCCCAAGCTCTGAGAGAGGCAACTGAGTGGTAAACACAAGCATGCCCTTCATCACTGTTCAACACTTAAATACACAGGTAATCACTCTGATAAAATAAACCAGATCCTGGACTCAGTTCTACTCTGCTGCTTGTAATTTCCAAAAAAGTCAGAAAATAAAGCACAACTTGCAAATTTACCGTAACAAATGCCAAGAGAAGAAGGTGCAGGGTACAAGGTTACAATTGCCACCCATCCTTCAAAGGAAGATGGAAGGTGACTGCTGTGGAGTCAGTCCTGTTGTCCTTCATTCAGATGCCAGTGATAGAGAAATTCAATGAGATTCAAAAAATTCAGCAGAGTTTTTATACAATGTCTGATTACCAGGTACCCTAAGATTACACTTAAATAATAAGGTTAACAATGCAAAAGGAAAGGAATACAGCTTTAGCATAGGGTGGGTTTTTGGTGATCTTTTTCATTAAACTATCATGGAAAGCAGAGCTCTATTTCCAGCACAGCAATACTGGAAATCTTCACCCAATTCAGGAATTCCAGAAAAGAAAAGGAAAAAAATAAAAGCCTGTAAGGAGATATTTAGAAGTGCCCAGTCTATTCAAGGGAACTTTAAAAGTTCAAGAACCAGCTCTTTTAAATCTTCTGCATTTGACTTTTGTCACAGCATTATAGATTCACCCCAATCAAGGGATTTATAAAGAAGTGCTGGGGAAATAAGACAAGCTCCTTTATGTTTCCCAAGTGAGGAGAGGTCACTCTCTAAAACAATGTAAAATATGGTATTAATTTCAGTCAGCTTGTCATAACACACTGAAGGTTTGAGCTGCTTTCCAGCAACATGCCGAGCCAGACTGAAAACAATAATAATAAAAGTCCAATTCCCAAATGACATTCTTCTTGAGCACAGAGGCTCCCGACAACAGAGAGGCAGGCGGCAGAGCCTTTCAACAGCAAATAAGCCAGCTTTTGTGCTGCCTTAATGTGACCATCATCCACACACACAGAAATGTCCTGCTTGGCTACAGAACGTCCTAAGTCACAGTGATGTCCTCTCATCTTGTCCTTTCCTGTCTCAAGAAGGGAATGCTTCTGGGAAAGTGCCCAATATCTTGGACAGAACTTGTTGAAGCACAGCCTAAACCCTCTCCCCATACCCAGCCACACTGGCTCTGAAGGAGCAAGTGTCGCACTACAGCAAGAGCTTGTAAAACGATGCCTAAATGTGGCAACTGAAAGGAAAAAAATGTTTCTCAATATGTTCTTCTATTGTCTGGGAAAAGTTGTTCACACTGTTCCTTAAGAGTCTGCGGAAAAATGGAATTGTAGACAAACTTAATGTTATATTATGACATTAACTCCATTTGCATTCCCTCCTTTCTGAGTCAAAAGACACAGAATATCCTGCATCAAACCAAAAATATATGGAATATTAGGCACATGTAAAGTCTTCTCTGGCATAATCCTGCATCTGTACTTGGTTAAAATCAAAGTGAAAATAAATTAATTTCCCCTTTTTCCTGTTTAGAATCCAAGTAACTGCTGCTGGGCAGCAAACTGTGACCACAAAATATGTGGTCTGCTGCTTGTTTCTTCTGAATACACCTGACTGCCTCCAATAGAGACATTGCAAAGGAAGCATTCAGGGTTTTGAGTTACCTGCCTGGACTCTGCAATGAAGGGAACCTTTTGGTCACTTGGCTCCGGTTGACCGAGGTACCTCCTGCCTGAGGGAGGACAACTATAAATCATACCCTGCAAGACTGTGTCAACGTCCTCCATCTTCAAATGGCATGGTCAGATCACCCCAGACCTGGCAATGCTTACAGGATCACGTAGGCAGTTGCCTCGCACCCTTTAGGATTTAAATTTTGCTGGCCTGACATGCGAGGAAGCCAGAAAACCTCTCGAAACACACAGCCTCCGAGCGAAACCACTTGCACAACATGGCAGACGCTGGGAGGAGAGAGGAACTTCTGATTTTGCTCATCTTGCAGAATACTGCATTACTTAAATTGCTTCACATATTAGAGATAATAAGGAAGGCTCTGAGCTGACTCTGTGTGGAAGCACAGCACCACTAATCTGAAACAAACTCTCAGGCTGAAAAGAACACAATTCAATAAAGTTGACTGGAGGCAGCAAAGGTGAGAATACCAGACAACTTGTGTCCCAACACTGCAAAGGAATATTTATTCCTAAAGAAAGAGGTGTGCTTCTCCCAGTTGTTGGAGAAAAAAAGAGGGAGAAAGATCCTAAAAGCCAGGTTGCCTTAGATCCTCTTAATACACTAGATTAAAACCAATTTCGTTTCTTTTTGCCAGAGGTCGTGGGAACATCTGTATCTTGGCTATCTTTAAAATACTTAAAAAACAATTCAGTCTCATCTCTTGGTATTTATTCTTTTAGATTCATTGTTAGGTACAAGAGGCTAGTTCCTGCAGCCAAAGAGGTATTTAACACAGACATGCTATCTGACTGAAGTATCACATTCATTTATAACCTTTTCTTCATGCCTCTTCAGTCCCTGACTGTGACATCTCCCATTGGGAGGAGGGGAATTCTGAGGAAGGCAAGAAGTCCCCACCACCAGGTTTCCCAAAAGGCTGCAGAAGTCCTCGTGAACACAGCACTCACATCCTAAGCATCTACCACAACCCCAGCATACCAACACTGATGTGTTTTACACAGGAGGGACAAGCTTCCCCGGAAGCTAAAGGTGGGGGACATTCATCCATGAGAAGGAAAGAGCTAGAAGACACTGTCATTTTGCCATCATAAACCTTCTGGCTTTGATTCATCTAATTTTCACATAAATTTATGCTGGTTTAAAACAGAGAAGAACTCAGGTTCACTGAAGTAAGCTGTGAGGGCAGGGTGAAATATTTCCTTGGTTTCAACTGATAGCATGTAGAGCCAACATCTGGAGAAACAGCCTGGCCTTGCAAGAACCTGCATGGGGCGTGTGCCAGCCCAAGACTCCTCTGTCCTCATGCCCCAAAAGCTGGTCATCATCTCCCCTTGACAATTCAACATCCCTGCAGCAAATTGCAGACTCTCAGCCTTAGCAAGTGCTCCCCTAACCTTGCTCAAGCTTTGGCTGCCAAAACACCCACCTGCGAGGACTAGCCAGGAGGCAGCCAGCAATGGAAGGAAGAACCTACGGAACACGTAATGGGGGTGGGTATTTCACACACCATCCCAATGGAGCAGTACATATATAAGTGAGCATACACTAGCCCTTTGCGTACCCCTATTTGTGCTTGCAACAGTGTACTGGGGGGCACAGACCTTTTTGTTTTGGTTGCCCCAAGCAGAAGTGGGGTGAGCCCAGCAGAGGGGATGGAAAGCTGCCAGCATCCCAGCTAACGCTGCTCTGCCCAACCTGTCAGCATCCTCACCCTTGGCCCCCAGCAGCAGGAACACCCCCAGGTACAACAGCTGCTCCAAAACAGCAGAAAAGTCTTTTATCTGGCACAGTATCGCCTCAGCAGAGGAGCCCGCAAGAGGCATGCAGTAAGAAACAGGGTGGTAACTGTAAATCACCAGGATCTTTTTGGCTGTGCAGAGCCCTTTCAGAGCCACAAGACAAGGCAAGGCTTATGTCCCAAGGGACCTGGAACCACATTTGGACTGATAACCACACAAGCACACACACAAATGGGCATAGAGCTAGAAAAGCCAGGGGCGAAGGGGAATCACATTTAAGGATTAAAAACAGTAACAACAAAAAAATCTTACTTTCCTCCCCTCCAAACCATTAGAAGGTTTTGAGTCCCTTCAGTCATGGCATTTTCACACAGGCTTTGTTCAGGTAAACAAATTGCTTTTAAAAAGCTTTGTTAGCCCTCCAAAGCCATTTGTTAAAGACAGGGTAACTGTACAATGCAGAGGTGACAGTTTCACCAAGAACCTTTTCCTTCTTAAAAGCTCCTTTGTTTGCTGCTAAAAAACAATTTGCACTTTGGACCAAGACCACCATTTGAAAAACTCCTTCCTCTTCTGGGAATAAAAGAACACAAGCTCCAAACCACGCCTCTTTCAGAACCAGATTTCAAAAATACTAAATACCAAAATTCAGTAGCTAACACTCAAATGGGCTTATATTCATCACCAATATAACTGAGGCTGCCTTTCCTAACCAAACCAAGCCCAATTCAGCCTGCACTGTATCAACCCAGCCTCTTTGCCTCCTGACAGATGGACAAACTTCAGCCCTCAGATGCAGCATTAACCCCTCCTAAAACCCACGGGGGGCACACGGGCTCACGCATTTCAATGCCCTCTCCCATTACACTTAGTGAAAAGAAAGGAGTGAAAAACCCACTGTGTGCCTCTGCAGCACAGCCTCGCGGAGCCGTACCAACTTCAGGCACATGGCAGCATTTAAGACAAGCTGGGAAGGCGTTAAGATTAAACAAAGCCAGGCGCTGGACGGCGTGGCAGGTAGCTGTACTGACCTATACTCATGCCCCAGCAGCTGAGCAGCACTCAAACCGTTGGGCAGCACGGGGCGGGGGAAGCAGGCAATGAAAACCTGCAGATGAGGAGCCCTGCAGCCCAACCCCAAACTTCCTGAGATACAAATGAAAGTTGTTTGCATTCACCCAACTAACAAGTGCTACACCTGCGGCATACCTTGGCTTCATGCAGCAGACCATACGGCTCCAGCCTTTCGGAAGACCTCAGACACCAGGGGAAATGCTTGGGTTGGGTTTGCTTTTGTCAGAAACCACACACAGAGTGTGGCAATGGGATCAGATAGAGAAGGGCTTTTCATTGTCCCAGCATCGGATTGAAATTCCACCCAGGACAGCTTCCGCTTGCTGCCCGACAGCTGTCAAAAAGCCTCTATAAGACGAGTTGGCTGTTTTAATCCAGTTTCAAGTGGATTGTGCTTAGATCTCAAGGTGGTAAAAGCTTTAGCAATCAAGTGGACAGGCACATACCCCCCACATAAAGCTCAGTACAACCAGTACTAATCAGGAGCAGCCATTCAGGAGAGAAGACAAGGACAGAGAGGAAGCTGGAAATCCAGTTACCCACTCCATTCCTAGAAATGATTCAGCTAGACTGGACTTACAGCAAACAGGCAGAAGCACAACAAGTAGCTTGTCTTTGCTCCCTACATTTTATGAATAAGTATTTCAGCTCCTGAACCCTTGATCTTTTTTCCCATAAAATGCTATTGCAAAAGCCAACTCGTATTTTCCACACACATGGAAAAGTATTTGCTACCTATTCGATTCCTTAAACACACACACTTACTCACCAGCTTTCCCCCTCGCCCCTTTTCCTTTTTTTTTTTTTTTTTTCCTTTAAAAAATGCTTAAGTTTCTTCTTTTCAGGTCTTTCATTTCAACATTACAGTGTTCATTTTTGCCTGTGCCATCACTAGTTTCCAGAGGGCAGCAGACGACTTCAGGACAATGCAGTTAAAATGCACACTAAGATTTCTGCTTTCTGTTTACAACCTTATCAGAATATGGCATTTCCTGTGAGATTTTCATTCTTGCAGAGCAGTTGACAAGTGAATGAGAAATCAGTAAATGCCTCATTTGCATTATAATAATTTTTCAGAAGTCTTAAACTCCTCAAAGCACAGCAAATAGGAGGGGCAAACGGGGTGTTTTGGAAATCGTACACGTGTGGTAACTATGTATTACTTCAAAACCATGCTTCCAGCTGTTGTGTATAAATACGGGCTGGGGAATGCAGCCCTAGCTGAAGCGCCAGCACTGGCCAAAGCTGCCGGCTGGCGGGGCGCTGCTCAGCTGACATGCTGTACATGCCGTGCTGTCACTGAGCACGCTGGTCCCTCCCGTCCTGGGTGTCACCGGCATTGCATCACTGCCAGTGAAACAACGCAGCTGCCTCAACACTTTTTTTTTGTAAAGCAACAGTGAATCTCAATGCAATAAAAACTGGGAGCCTGTGCCCAGCTCCACTGCAGTAGTCTGCTTTTTTGGACCCTTCTTTTCCCCCACCATGGCCTCATTTGGGAAAAATAACCTTCTTACCACCTGAAACATGTCATGGTTAGGCTTAAAGATTGGCAGCCATGTTATTGCTTGTCTTTATCCCTTTAGGCCTCTAGAATTACTGCTTTCACTGACCATTAACAACATTCTCCCAGGAGCCCTACTGTGTTAAATGGCCTCTCCAATGGCCTCCGAGATCCACCTCAAACCCCAACCATTGCTAAAGGCTCCAGCAGCCACTGGCAAATCCCAGCAGCATGACACACACAACTTTTCTGGGTGCTAACACAGAAGCAGAAATAGGTGTGACAAGCACCATGGCTGCCTGCGTTACTGTTCAGCAGGCAAACAGCCATGGCCAAGTTGCCCCTGTGGCTTTCCAATAGCATCTTGGTGCCATGATCACGATGCAGAACAATTCATTCTTCCAACTTCATCCACTGCTCACCCGCAGCAAACGTGCCAAGAGCCACCTTTTATAATGGCAGAGATACCTATGGCCACTGCTTGCCGTTTTAATAAGACACCAGAGTCCATCAAAACATCTTACTGTATGTTTCAACCACAATTTTACAGAAAGCACTGCACTACCCTGGAGAGGTGAAAAAAAAAAAAAAAAAAAAAGAAAACATAAGATAAAAAACCCTTTTTCCCCTCTATTTTGACAGCACAGGGAAAACTCACTTTGAGTGAGCTTTCAAGAGGGTTTCCCAAATGATGGACACACAGGAACCACTGCTGATCTCTCAGAGCACCCTCTTTTCATTTTGACAATTAAATGCATTAGCGTAAGGTTCAGCATCGCTGCAGCTGCAAACACTCTAGCTGAAACCTGCAAGCTACATACTTGTTCAACCAGATTCGTGTTATTATCTTCTCCCTTTCCTTTCATTGCGGCAAGAGTAACAATTTAATTAGATGGGGGAAGAAAAAAAAAAGTGCACGTATTATTTATAACTATAGCGCAAGATATTATTTTTAGCCAAAGAACTCTAAAGAAAGAAACAGTGCCCAGACTGATTTTCATGTACGACTTCCTGAATTTGTGATTCAGAGCCAAATCTCAGGGACAAGTTTAATTTAGGTTTTGATCCTTCTGACCTCAGCATATTAGCTAGGGCTCTGGTTTTAGTGCCTGCAGCTTTGCTGCTTTCAGAGCTCTATGGATCTAAAACTCAACAGGTCCACCACAGCTGCAAAACCAGTGAAGCTTCAGAAAAGGCAGCCTCTGGAGAAATAAAGCTGTCAGCCTCCTGCATTTCTTGGGTAAACTTAGGAGGCGGGGGAGCATCTACCCAGGCACAATTCCACACTGATAGGCCCGGGACGTATCCCATTACAGGAACTCCATGTTCACAAACAAGCGCCCCAGTCACAGGCTGTTCTGTGCCGCGTGGCAGAGATAACACCAACAGGCTTCACAATACAAATCCACCCTCCTCAGCAACTTTTCCCCCCACCCCTTTTTTTTTTTTTTTAACCTAAACTATATTTGACTTTACTGTCAAGTGTTTTGCTGTTAAGTATTTCAGCACAGCTGCTATTCTCAGGTTCTCTTAAAATACACACAGTAGGTACTGTACTACTGCACATATAAACATCTACCTTCCTACCACAGCTATTTGTGATTAAAATAACTTCTCTCATTTCTTATTTTATTTCCTCTCTCCAAGCCCAGTCCTATGTTGCACAGGATCTGCTTTCAGGACTGCACTCAGAACCAATCTCTAGCATGAAATAAAGAAATAAAACATTAGCCTAGTTAGAAGTTCAGGATTTAATGTCCAGTTTCCCTTGTGGGTGATCTATAAACAAGACTGGCTCTCTGATGCCTCAGTTTAGTGAAAAGAAAGGACTGAAGGTCAGCAATGAGCTAGGGGAGTGGCAGTGGAGGGGAGCTGCCTGTCATCTGCTCTTCCCTCAGATACCACCAGTGTCAGCTCAAGTCTCCGCCGGACTTACCACAAATCTTACTGGGGCTCACACAGAACAAGACCTCTGTAAAGGTCTGACCCAACTGCAGCTATCGTGGTCAAAAACTATACAGTTGCACAACAGCTATGCTTAGTAGTACTGGAGCTTCTTCTGCCCAAGAACAAACTCCTTGACTGAAGGAGGACAAACATGCTTTTTTGGCTGAGCTAGAAGAGGATAAATGCTAGTGTGGAATTTAACAGGCTTTTCCATTTTTCTGTGACACTCCATGGTTCAGGGGATCTCCACTAATGTGATGCATGACAAGAAGCCAGTGGCTCCTCTGTGCTGAAACCCACAGCAACACTTCCCAAATTCACCCGTCCAGCTTGGCAAAAGGTCTTCTTCCTTCAAGCAAACACATCTTGTTTCCACCCACCCTTACACCAGGTAAGTGCGGACTTAGAAGTATTTATACTGCAGCTACAGAACTGAGAAGGCTGTACACAGGAATGGACACTTCCACCTCCTCAGCCACACAAAGTTTTTAGCTAAGCTCCAAAGCAGCAGCTCTCTGCTGCACCCATCCAGCAAGTGGTCAGGGTGTTTAGACAGATGTTCCCAGCATCTGGTCTTTATCCAAAACCTCACTTAAGAGGTCCATGCTGTCTGTGCACATATTCCTTAGTAACTGAATATGCTCAAGTTCAAAACTTCTTTTCCTCCCAGTTTTTGCATGATTCATAACTTGAGCATGACATTAACTATGATGCTTATCATGAGCTAAGTAAAACCCCTCCTCTCAGAAATGTTACTCTGGACATAGTTGAGCCTTGTTCATGACCTTCCTGTCTACTCAGACAGTTATTAACGAATAATTAACTCACACTGAGGCAAAGGCTCCTTTCGGCCTTACAGGATGGGGCCTCAAGTTTTGAGTGTGAAGCTCTTTTGTACTGAAACCTGTATGCCTTCAGAATCTTCATGTTGCAGCCGCTCTCTGTATAAACAGCAACGTAAACAGCAAGTATTAATGGGGTTCATCTTTTGCTCTTAAAGGAGAACAAATACAAGTGTTACAAACTATTTTGCAGTGATAAAGAGTTTAGGGTGAGCAATGCTGAACCCAGGCTCCATGACCCTGCGGCACACATCCAAGCTCAGGAAGAGGAAGTTTGCACCGAAGGACACTGAATACAAATTATTCAGTTCCTGAGGCTGAGCCACAACCCACCCCAACAAGTCCCAGCTGTGGGCACAGGGCACTCGGGCAGCACAGCACTCCGGTCTAACTCCTGCGTGGAACTGCTTCCACTCACATATCAGTGCTTAAAGTCAGTTGCATGACTGAAGTCACACTGTATGACCCGTGGCTCCATTTGGTTTCAGGAGAATGCAGAGTACAGGAAGTGGCTGGCAAGTGGTTAATGAAGTTTTGGTCTTTCTCAGATGCCAAGAAAAGTTGTCTGTTCCTAAGACAGCCATTGCCACTAATTTACAACCACAGAAAAATGTTATTTACCTGGCACCTTCCTCAAACATAGCCTAACCAAGGGCCCTGTCCTGCTTGAGTGGAGATGGTGCAAATTCACAATCCCAAGCTCAATGTTCCCCTCCAACAACCACAGGTCAGCTACCTTAATCCTGGGGTGGGGCCCAACCAAGCAGTGGATACCCTCCATAAATACGAATACTCTGAACCTTTCGCTTCCTAGCACAATTTGAAGCTTTCCTAAACAGCTGAAGTTTCACAAAAGCCTTAGTCTTCCTTCTCCTTGTTTTTAAGTTCCCCTTTGCTTATAATTAAGGAATTTACACAAGGACTTTACAGAAATTTGCACTTCTAGGAGGGAGAAGAGAAATTCGTGATCAGGTGCTCTAGATAGCCCTATACACTGGTACACCAGGGGACTGGGGTTTAAAGAAAAAATACCATGTTGCTACTTGTCTGCACTGCCTCTTCTTCCTGCTCCAAAGCCCACTGCGGGAGATTTGAGGCTGGTGTTCCACCAGGCCTGGTGCTCTCAGGTCTCTGAGGCAGAACAGGGTACTCTTCTGACACCTGCTCATTTAAAGCAACTGCTGGGTTTGTAGTCAAAGGAAACTCCTCTCCTTTGCCCTGCCCTCCAATCAGACTAACAGGGAAGGCTGTTGGAAGATTCTTTTGTCCTGACTTCCGGCATGGGATCCTCCAGATATCTCATTTAACAAACACTCAGCACCTGCAATGCAGTCAGTGTTCCTTCATCTTTGCACAAAGCACATCAGTGTCATGGCTTCTGTCTTTTAGCTACGGGCTTTGGTTTCTCATAAGGTGACATGAAAGTATTTTGTCTGACATGGTGTGTAGTCCAGATCTCTGAGACTCTTTGGAACAAGACACTCATTGGCATGGGTGACTGGTGCAGACCCACCGAATTTGAAGTCCACTAAAAACTTTTTTTGCAGAATGGTGCACATACATTGCAGAAAAAAAAAAAAAAAACAACCCTTAGCAATGTGTCAGAAGCCAAAGTCACATGGTTTTCTTTATATTTTTTTCCCTACCTACTTCTTATACATTTTTACTGCAAGAAGTGGTGACTTACAGCTTGGACACTTGCGTCCAATGAAACAGCTTGATAGCCTTATCTCAACCTACAGCACATTAACTCAGGGCTGTTACCCCTCCCACCTCCTTTCTCCACACACTGCTGGAAAATGTGGAAAACAAACAAAACCCACAAAGCACACATGGAAATGCCTCGGTGCAATACAGTCAGGACAGACCTTCTGATTCACCTTCAATCTCTTCACTTTTTTGTTTTCCTCAGATGGTGTGGTATGTACAGGCTCTTGTAACTACATAGGCTGCCAATTTCTAACTGGTGTAAGCTTCAATACATGATGTGCAGCATGGAAAACAAAAGTTACTAGAATACCTCCAGCCTCTACTAATGCATAGGAAAACCTCAGCTGTCATCCAGCACACTGCAGTACTGACACTGTTTTCAAAACCTACAAAGCAGCCCCCAGCATGTATTGCTGCAGACACTTACCTGCACGTTAAACATGTGCATATGATTTTTTTTTGAATGCGCAGAAAGCGTACAATGTAAAAAGAAAACCAGTTTTACCGTGACATAGAGCTGCTCCCTCCACGTTACGCAGCTATGGCTTCAGCCAACAGCGCCGGCTACATGACAGAAATACTCCATCAAGCCAGTGCTACAGCTCTGCAAAACTGGAAATGATTACAGAATAATGCCCTGCGATCAAAGAACAAAATGTGTACTGCAGACTAATCACTTTCCAAGATGGGTAAGGAAAGATAGGCTTGAGAGATAAATCTGGCTGGGGTGTTTATGCAAGCATATCATGCTCCTTAGTACTGAATGTCCCAGAACTTACAGAGGAAGTAAACAATGTGCTGGGGGGGTGTGCGGGGGGTGTGCGAGGGGTGTGCATGTGTGTGTGCCCGCACTCACAACCCGAAATGAGACAGCTCATGAAAAATGCCTAGCTGTCAGTTACGAAACATGAGCGTCAGAAGTCACCCAGCTGACAGCTATGTTGCTACAGCCCAGGAAAATCTACAAGGACCCATTTAGATACAGCTGACACTTCCCTCTGGGATTTCAAACTTTCC
>JAOEHX010040343.1:0-20202 GCA_025448015.1 Bolborhynchus lineola | reverse complement strand
ATAGGACATGGGGTAACGGGTTCAAACTGAAACAGGGGAAGTTCAGATTGGATATGAGGAAGAAGTTCTTTACTGTAAGGGTGGTGAGGCACTGAGATGGGTTGCCCAGGGAAGTTGTGAATGCTCCATCGCTGGCGGTTCAAGGCCAGTTGGACGTAGTCTTGGGTGACACAGAATCATAGAATAGTCAGGGTTGGAAAGGACCTTAAGATCATCCAGTTCTAACCCCTGCCATGGGCAGAGACACTTCCCACTAAACCATGCCACCCAGGACATGAAAATACCTTGCTGACCATTGGTGTGAGGAAAATCCTGCTGTAAACCTGAGCATTAACTGCCTGCTCTTTTTTACTTTGCTGATTGCATTGACAAGGAAGGTGTTTGGAGCAGGGACAGTTTATCTCTTTGTTTTAACACTGCCTTGGATGCTGACAATAATTCAGCAGGTGGGTTACTGCTGTTCTGTATTTTACAGATGTGCTTCTTTTTCTGGCAACTTCCACAATGCATAGCCCACAAATCACCTGTTTCTCCTCCTACTCCTGCTTTTGTCACAATTCTTTGTATGAATCTTACTCTGCTTTTAACTTGGGCACAGTGCAGACATAGCGGATCCTGAGCTTTGACTGGAATGGGGAGACAGAACTCCTGTAGCCTCCTAAAGCGAAGTGTTAGAGGGGAAGTACAGCCTCAAGTGATGATGCCTTTTGAGTGAATCACTGGCAAACATTCCACTGAGTCACCAAAGTGTGTGGGAAACCTTAAGAATTCCTGCTGAGCATATTTTCCCCTTTCATTTTAGAGAAACATACTGTTTGCTCAGATGTACTCAGCCAAATGGCTTATGAATTGGGAATCTCCCAAGCATTTTTATTTAAGGAACTCTTGCTACTTTTTTCCAGTAAGTCAGCATTACTGCAGTAAACACTGAGCCTTTCATAACCTTCCTATGTGTGATCCCTTCTCAAAGTCACTCTGCAATCAAACGCACTGGGATTTCATAATAGTAATTTGCCACACTCAGAAATAGGCTTAATCGTGCTGCTGTCACTGGTGTCATGTGAACATCACTCAGTATGCTGTGCCCTTCAGATGAAAGCCGCTGACAGAGCGAAAGGACAAAAAAAGGAAGAGTAAGAGAACATTAACTCTTTCAAGTCAAGTACAGTCTCAGTCTGAAGAAGGAATCTGCACAGCTACTATCTATGGTGTTCAAACATCAGGAATATTGACTGGGAGATAAAGTCCGCCTGAAATCTCTGATACATCTGCTCCTCTTGTCCCTTATTCTCTGGAGTGAGGCATCTACTTATTTCCAAAGGCGCAAGAAAGCCATCGTTCCCAATGCCCACAGGCTGTTAGCAGATCTTGACTAGCTGGTCAGGTTTAAAAGATTCATTTCCATCCTTTTCTGCCTTTTTGGAAATGATTTTGTGAGGAGTTTCCTAAGCTTTTCTTGTAAAAAGTCTTAAGAGATCGGGAATCCACAAGGGCTTTAATGAAAGCAGCAGTGGGCAACATCCTTTAAAAGAGGTTCTCACCCCCACACTCACACTGCTCAGTGCTCTAAAAACCTTATCCTATCAAGTTACACCCCCAGTAAAGCCTTTAGTAATTTCCATAGTTATTTCAATGAATCAGGGAAAAAAGAATCACCATTTAGCTGAGATCAACCAAACTACCTTGAATTATAGGAACTTGAGTGGATTTTTGCTGTGGCAAGCGTTACTGATGATGTGATTGCTCTTAATGATTACCCAGAATAATAAATCCAGTAACTCCAGTAAATCGAGAGAAAAATATCAGTCTGGTCAATTCCATACATTCTAGCAACAAACATAAACTACAGGCTTAATACTGCGGGGCTGTTCCAGCTATGGATTAGATGCATTGTGCCTCATGAGGATGTGTCTTGGATAAAGCTTTAACCTTTGTAGCTGTTCAAAGTGTTTATGAACAGCATGGGAAAGAAAAGGAAGAGGAAATAGAACTCACTAAATCAACTAAATCCAAAGCTGTAATATTGGAAATGGCTCTACTGTCTTACGTTATATTTTTAAATGCTTTTCTCCACAGAACTCATATTACATGAGAGATCAGGTCTTCAGGTAAAGAGGTAATGCTAACTTTTAGATTCAGGACTTCCAAACATACTGACATTATTTGGATACCTCCAAGTTTTGCCATTTTCAAGGCAGCAGGAGCTCAGCACTTTCAGGTCAAATTCCTCAGGATATCTCAAGCTGCACACTCAGAATCAGTAGTTTAGAAAGTGTTTGCCTTTAACTCACTTAGCTGTTTCAAGAATTTATTTCATAAATTGTCTGAGAAATCCACAGTGACATTTAGCTTTGGGAGGACCCCTGCGAGCCCACAATGGAAAATAATCAAACTAACGTAATATCCTAGTTTTGACACCCAGGATGGATGTCTCTCCCAGTAATGCTTTTTGTTTCATTCAGCCCACTCCAGTTTTTTATCAGGAAAGTCTAATTTTCTAAGTGACTCCAAAAAAGAAATAATAACACTCTTGTAACGTAATGCATGCACCCCTGTAATAGCTTCATATCCCTTTGAGGTGTGCGCTCCTCATGACCTGACTTATCTTACAGAATCAAGAAATTGCCACAGTTTGGTCTGTGGAAGTTCAGGCTGTCCTGTTCTCCGTTCTCTTATAAAGAAACACGTGGTGGGAGGTCCTGTAATGGCACAAAGCAGGAAACCACACAGAGCTTTGTGTGCAGTCACTTCAGCAATGCACTTCAAATACTGCACTTCTACTATTGGGGAAGTGAACAGGAATTCTGGGAGGGTTTGTGCCAGCAAAGCAGTGTTAAATTTGCTTAAAATAGCAGGGAAGATTTGAATACTTTAGAATATATTAGGCAATCTGTTCAAATATGTTCAATCATTGGTTTCCATTTCTGCTGGCTGTTAAATATAAGCTGTTATGTTTTACCACAAACCTAACTCCTGAATGACTTTGGTACTTTAACAGTAAAATTAAGTATTTTTATCATTATTTTTGAAACTGTTGGAGGGCATAGGAGGGAGAGATATAACATAGAGAATGATACCTGGTCGTATTCCATGGACGATCAGTCTGAAATGTAATGCCAGGGCCTTTTACAGAAATTATTCATAACCAGCTCCCCATGAAGGTGTTCCATTACTCCCTGGTCTCTCTCCTGGACCCAGGAAATCTGTTGTGTTGACAATAGTCTCTTGTGGTTGTTATAGAAATGCCTTCAACTATGTTGTCCAGCTCCTTCTGATCCTGGGGTTAAATTCCTTCAAAAGACTGCCTGTCAGGATAGAGGTCTGAGCTTGTGTCAATGTGTCTTTAGAAATGCATTAACAAGTTGCTCCACATGTATAATTAATAAGGATGAAGGAACTCTAGACTGTCAGAAAGTCTGTTCTCCATCCCAGGACATCTCTTATGCTTCTTGATTGTTTCTTTTATGGTGTTATTTCTAGAACATGATATAGTTTACCATGTATTATTCTTGGAAACCTAAAGCTTACAAAAGTAAGAATAGCATAATAAAAGTGTTTTGCCTCTCCATGAATCTTTCATACAATGAGCTCCAAGTGTTTCAACAGAGCTTGATTAAAAATTAAGCCTCTGTACAGCTGCATCAGGCAGGTAAGTAGTATCATATCCATTTTACAGATGGTTAAACACACAATAGAAAGGTTAACTGCCCTGGCCATGGTTGCTCACTGAGTTAGCTGCAGCGTTGGGAGTGAGAACCCAGACCTGAAAAAATAATCAATCAGAAACATGGTGGGTTTCAGTTTGACTAGGAACATTTTTCTCCTAACAGCTCTTTTAACCAAGTGAGATTAAACGAGGCAACCAAAAGATTCAGTTTCAGCTCAAAGGAAATAACACTGAACCTTTTTGCTAAAGCTTTATACAAAGCTTAGGTAAAAGTCAATGAGAAATCTGCCATTTTGAAACCACAAGTTGCTTTCTGAGATGACTTGGAAATAATTTGTGAGTTTTAACAGGTGAAATGGCAGGATTCTGGAACTGCTGTGAATAAGTCAGCAGTGATGAATTCCTTTTCTTCAAAGCAACAGTATTACTGAAATATATCTGACACAGTTACTATTCAATCTCATACTGAATACAGAAGTTCCTTCTTTCTGAAAAACAGCACTACAAGCAGCCAGCTCAGAAGACAGGAGTTCAGAGCTGCTTTTCCAATATCTACACAAACAGACCCCTAAAAGCCCTGCTTTGCAGCTGTGAGGTACACAGCAATGACCTGAACAGCACATTCCTACCCGTGTCTTGCACGTAGCATGTACATCAGTTTAAACCTGAGCTCACGTTCCTTCCTGATTTGAGGGCTTTAGAAAGCATGTCCCAGGTGAGGCAAACTCAGCTGCACGGTGCATGCTCTGCTGGCAGAGTGAGCCATGGACCGCAGGAAAGAAGCCTCTGTTGAGCTGACACTGTGGCTTTGGTGAAAGGGCAGAAGTAGAGAAAACGAGTGCAGCACTGTGGAAAGTGGAATTTGATTGAGCGATTAAGTCACCATCCATCTGGTGGACACAACATCTGTTACTGTTACAGTCCTGACAGCATTTCATTTACTTTAAACCCCTATCTTAAAGCTTTAATATCTCATCCATTTAAAATCACTTCATCTAAGGTGGCAGCAGGGGGGATCATCTAGCAAAGAACATGGAAAAAAGAGACAGACAAGTCTTGCACATCACTTTGAGACAATGCTTCTTGTACTTTTCCATTCAAGATTGGATGCCCCTAATTTTCTAGAGCGGCAATAGAAGACAGAGCAAAAGGTTCATTTCAGCTAACAGTAGGCGGTGGAAAACAGTTTTATAACCCCAAAATTATTTCCATTAATGAAGTGAGTGGCCTCACTGACACTTTCTCCAAAGGCATTTCACCTGATAAATGCCTCCAGTAGGGGGGCAGCAGGGAATCTTCTCTTCCATGTGATTTGCATCAGGTTCTCAAAGACGTAAAGTGGTAATAGGTAAATTTTAAATCTATTGTTTTCTGATGAAACTCAGTTTTGGAATCAATTCCTGTGTGACTGTGGGTTTTAGGGAGAAACTGTGCTAAGCCTCAATTTCTGTGCCTGTAATACAGTGAAAAGGGTACGTAAATTACTGTCTGCCAAAGCACGTGTACTGCTTACAACTCACATGTGTAGTGCATACAAACTGCACCCAGCAACACTGCAAGGATGTAAATGATGTACAGTAATGACCCTGTATCTTAAAATCCTTTCCACATATGCCTATTAGATCAAAGATCATCTAAAACCAAAACCAAGCAATCAGTCAAAAATTCCTATCATTGGTTATAACATTTGGAGAAGTAATGAATTAAACCAGCATGGCAGAGATGCTAATCCAACAGCTTAGTCTTGACAAAGTTATCTGCTTTTTGTTTTAATCAGATAAATTCTATGTGCAAGAAAATCCCTCCTTCATACACCATAGGAGTTAAACGCCCCCATATCTAACACATTCAGTGTGTCATCTCTCTACCACTCAGCTGAGAGCAACAATCCTTGAGTTTGGTTCCTGCGTTCAGCAATACACAGCTCTGAAGTCTGCAGAAAGAGGGATGTAACAAAATAGGAAACATCTGACTTCTTTGCCCTCTGTATTTTAGGAGGGCTCACCAAAAAATGTCTGCCTATCTCTATGTATGTGTACCACAAAGGAGATTCTACAAACCAGAGCGTTTTGTGTTGGAAGGATCTTAAAGCTCATCCAGTGCCAACCCTCTGCCATGAGCAGGGACACCTTCCATTAGATCAGGCTGCTCCAAGCCCCATCCAACCTGGCCTTGACCATGTCCAGGGACCCACACCTTGTTTGGGCAAATGACCCCGCACAAATCTGGTTGACGTAACCACTACTCCCACCCCTTTGGCCTCTCTGAAGACAAACATACGTCTGTACTACCTGTTCTGATGAGCCTCTATTTTCCTCAGTGTAAAAGTTACTACTGTAGTTGACTCTGGTGCTCTCTGCAACTTGTCTTTCCATTTACACCAAGATAGGCTATGATCTTCCTTGATTATGGTGGGAGGAAATGACTCATTATTTGTTCTGTAAGACTACAAAGAGACACTTTGAAGCAAAAAATGGCTTTGAAGTGCCAGCTTGCTTCATAGTGCAGATGGCTGGGCTGATGGCTGGGCTGATGGCTGGGCTGATGGCTGGGCTGATGGCTGGGCTAGGCTGAGGTTGAAGATGTTCATTATAAATCCATCTTCAAACTAGGACATAGACAGACAATGATTACCAGATTGAGGGAATGTGCTTAGAATGGCAACTTCTGTGTTGCTGCCTGAGCTACACAAGACTGTAGTCAAGTTTTGGTAAGTAGGGTCAGATCCTCCTTTCACAGAGCACAGCACAATAGCACTGAATCCAGAAAGAATATGGAAAATCTGGAGGGCCTCTCTGCAGTGTCTGCAACCTCCAAATAATGCCACCTATAAACCCAAATAAAATTAGCATTCACCTTCCAATGCAGAAACCCCAGACTCAGTTACTAATGTACATATAGATCACCCTTACAAAAGGCCCACATTGAGTTATTTTCTTTCTCTCTGTATGAAAATGTAGAGAATAATCACACACATACATACAACTGCAGTTTTTACTGTCCAGTATCTTCATTAGGTAAATGAGCATATCACACTAGCAAAGTTCATGGAGTCTTACCAATCTTTACAAAATAAGGACTAGATAACAAATAATTTAGTAGTGAAATCTGAATTGAAGCCAACATCCAAATGCCATATTTATATGGAATCTTTTGAAGTTCAGAGAGCTGCTTTCCTATATTCAAGTTCATATTGTTAATAAGGGCATCTCCATGCATTTGCTGAACTGACTAAAATGACCTCAAGGGATTTATTCTGGTCATTTTCTCCTCTGACCCAAACTCACATTTGAATCCAGATCTTCAAAGGATAAAGGGAGTAATACTTTAACTCACTGCAGATTGCAAACTTAATCTACTCTTGAGCAACAGTTTCTCAATTTGAGAAAAACTGATGGGCAAAAATAGGTTAGGATTGTTTGTCAAATACATTCACAGTCATTTCATTCCCTCTTAAAAGCCATGAAGATCAAACTTGATTTCTACTGCAAAGTCTTTCAACACTTCCCCAAATTAAACAGCAAAACCCCCATGCAGCAGCAGCAAGCTATGCCTTAGAATGTCAGTTAGCTGGACTGCATCACAGTTAGGTTTTAAGCAAAACTGCTTTCCTGCTCAATTCTCCATTCCTTTTTGCTCATTCTTCCAGCTAAGGGGAGTTTTTAAGGTGCTGCTCAACATCTGTAGCCTGGTCTTTGCTTAACTATTGGTGAGCAGCATCACCAGGATAAAAACAATAGGAAGAGTCAAAATGACCTCACATACCGAAACAACTGAAGCACATCTTGCTCCCATGATTGTCTGGAAGGATGTTTTTGACTTTCTCAGTTGAGCTGATAAAAGATTTTTGTGCAGCCTACTGAGTGACATCTCCCATTCCAGATTCAAATTAAAGCTTTTAAACAGGCAAATGGTGCTTTGGCTGGGAGTGGTAAACTTTAGGGACTGAACTGACATAAACTTCTGCTTGAAATACTGTACTACTTCATACCTGGGTGCAAACTCACTGACCTTGAGACTTCACCACTGCTGACAAACTGGTGAAAAAGCAGCTCTGAGATCAAAATGCTGCTGCTTTGAAGCAAACTTGTCTCTGCTGAGCAACCCTGGCCCAAGCTGTTTCACTCCTCATTTGCTGCTTACCTCCCTGCAGC
The DNA here is from genome assembly GCA_025448015.1 of Bolborhynchus lineola. Lineage (NCBI taxonomy): Eukaryota > Metazoa > Chordata > Aves > Psittaciformes > Psittacidae > Bolborhynchus > Bolborhynchus lineola. The sequence continues at coordinate 12,381 of JAOEHX010040343.1, read as the reverse complement.
TTTTCACTTCCCACAAGACTAACAGTAGAAGCCTGCTCTCAAGTGTTTACTCATATGTTTTTTGACAACTCCCCCAAAAAGCGCATTTGCTAAGCCAAAGTTACACAATTCCACATGGCTTCATGGAGCTCTGGGTGGGGTGTGAGAACTGATGGACTGATGGGAACTGGAAAAACACATCATAATTCACGCATTCTGCTTTGCAACAGAAGGTCTCCTGTTGCTCTGTCAGCTTAAAATGCAATAGTTCTTTTCCTGCTAACATTTTACATAGATGGATGGTTGGTCAACATAAATAAAACTGTGTCCTAGTCTGCTGGTTGGTTCTTGCTGGTGGTGATTTGTTTTGCTGTACACTGCAGAAACAGTACCAAACTGGGATTCAGTTGTTCTAGATACAGTCAGGATATGAAGATACAGAAACCAAGACACAATGGGAAAGATGATGGCAAGATGAGCATAACGATCTGATTAGAAAACCAAATATTTTTATTACAAAACATCATCTATCCTTAGGTGATGTATCTGAGGTTCTGCCATAGCTACTTTTCATACTTCTATGACAAGGTTGTTTTGCTCCAAGGTTAAACAAAATAAATGTTATCAATGTTAACCTTACTAAATGTTTAACCTTTTTAAATGCTTAACAAGGTTAAACATGAAGTGAGTGCTTCTGGTGGCTCATGCATATTACAGGCTGCTTGGCACTTCCAAGTCCATAGCAGAGCTTACTGTCCAAGAAATTTAATTCCCTAATGTGTATTTCTGGTTTCTTTTTGCAAAGAGTATGCAGGGATTCAGCATTTCAGTATCACAACAAAGAATCGTAAGGACTTACCTCCACAACAGAGCATCCCAGGTGCCACTAGAGGTCAGTAAATGAGGTTACATCACACAGCATCATTCTCTGAGAGGAATGGTCAGATTTGGAAGATACCCAAACCCTTGCTCCTTTATTTTCGGGGACATGAGCTGAACTTAGAAACACATCAACTAGCAGCCCTGGAAACTAAAGTAGTTTACTCACGTAGCAGGTAGGCAGCTCATACTGATCAGGAAAAGGTCCTGCATAGAGTCGCTCTCATGGGTTTGAAGCCAGCACAGAGGAATCTTCACTGGGGATGAAGGACTGTCTCAAGCTCAGCATCCCCATCAGGCTTCAGCTGTTCCACTGAGGCTGTCTACAGGGGTGATAGTTACAGCAAGCTCTAGTATTGTTATACACACAACCTTCACCCCACTGCACAAGCGTGCACACCCTATCCACATACATAGGTGATTGCACAGAGTTCTTCCCCCTGCTGAAAGACAAGACCATTTTTGATTACCTCTGCGTATGCCAGGATAAATTTTCACCGTCAGTGTACACTGGCTCACTCTCTACTATACACCAGAGGTAGACAAGCAGTGTGCTCCTCTTTAGGAGCTTCCAGAACCATCCCTTCAAGGTACTTTCCCAATGCATTTTAATGCTGCTCTAAAAACCGATCCTTTAATATTCACATCTGAGTAAGAACCACAGCAGGACTGAAGCTACCCCAAAAAGATGCTGGCTGAGGATGAAATGCTGCATTTAGACAGTGCCTTCAGATGAGCTTCATTTTAATACTCTCTGGATTAAAGGAGGTTTTATTTCAACCAAAGTACACACCTTCAAAAACTCAGACCCTACCTCAATTACACCATGCAGATATGCTTTACTGTGCAGTTTTTGGATCCTCATACATACCAAGCTCCAGCATTTCATCAAGGAGACATATCTGCAGGCAATGTGACAGCTGCTTCCTGGCTCTTTGAGCCTGCAACATTTTATTTGGGTCATGCACAGTATCTTTCCTTCCCTCTGAAGCAGGTATAATGTCTGCTCTTTTCTGACAGCAAGAGACACCACCGAGGTAAAGCCATTTTAGAAGGAAAACTGGAAATGAAGATAAACTTTCTGCTGCACATTTAGAATCACCTCCAGGCAGTGCCTCTTGAGCTAGCAATGTACTGCACAAGGAGCTAAATTCAGCTCTTACACTTGGCACCACAGTAGCTTCACTAATCTAACGGGGGTTACCACAGACTGAGAAGACAGCACTGGATTCCGCCCACAGGAGCATCCTGGCATGGGAATGCTTCCCACATCCACAAAGCTGGAGATGGGACTACCTCCACGTTACTACCTTTGTGGAGGTAAAACTGCAGTAATAATGCAGCCTTTAGGCCACAAATTTGCTTCCAAAATTTTGCAGGGATCATTATGCTGATCACTGGTTCTGGCAGTGTCCCAACAGGAGAACGTTTTACTCTGATGATTACAAAAAATAAGAAAACTCCCAGTAAGAACTAAATCCAAGTTGTGTCTCACTAGCAATGAGAATTATGCAAAATCAATATTAATAGTAGGTAGCTGCTGATGCTTGTGATGAATAAATATCGCTAACTGGATGAGTTCAATACTTATAAAATATACATTACTTAATAGGGGAAAACATCATTAAAGTTTCTTATCCGGAAAAAAACATACATTGCAAAATCACTTTGATGTGATGGAGTATCCAGAATGGCAGGTTCATAAGTAAAGCTTTACTAAGCCTTGCTCTTCAACTTGCACTGGATTGTGTGGGTGTCAGCTTGGTCTGTTCCTTGCTGTTCTGAAGGGTGCTACGTTCCAAATATAATCAGTGCTTTCAGGGCTTTATGTTGGGTTGAACAAAAAGCTACAAACTACAAACAAATCTAGATCTTCATTTTGAGGCACCACGGTAGGATGAACCTGCAAGTAAGAGCAGAACCCAGTCAAAAGAGTAGAGTTTGAGATGTGACCTCTGCAACATTACTCAATCTTATGAAACAAATCCAAACCCATAAGTTTGTTACCAAAGGAAGGGTAATAATTGCTGAAACATTCACTGATATCTCACTGAAAAGTGTGGAAGAACAAATCATCTTACTAATTGATGACAGGTTTTGAGTCCATGATAAAACTTACAGACAAAAAAGTGTGACCCAGTTTCTTGTTCCATGACTGGACAATTTGCACAGCTCTAAATATAAACTTTCGATAACATCTGTATTTGTTGCCAAGGCACACACTGCACAAATTGCACCAGGCAGCAAGTTGTGGATGTCCAACCACCCGTCAAAACCCCACTTAGAAATCATGAATCAGGCACAGTTCTTCTCCTTTTTTTCATACCCAGGTACAAATAAACATGAAACCCATGCTGAAATTATAAATATATTTGTGTTACTTGTAGTCATGGCACTACACAGTGAAAATCATGTCATTTCATTCTTCTGGAGAGAATAAGAATAGAATAAGACAGTATCGATTCAGAACATCCTCCCACTGCCCTACTTCATTCTGTTGCAATGTGTTTGCAGAAATAACAATCTTAACAACAGTAGCATTAAGTGGCATTGAATAAGCTGTAGAGCTAGTAGAAATAAACACTCTTGTCCTGGTTTTGACCTCAGCATGGTGCAAGCTGCATTGCAAATGCAGCTGGCCAGTGGATTAACTTCATTGTGAAGTCACCTTGATATGAGATCAGATTAGACCTACTGCGTAACATCTGCTTCAGCCTAAAGCATATAATCAATACACATTGCCCCAGTATAGTGTCCTCCCCCCACACATCTCAAAGCACTTGAGAAAGCAAAATAATTATGATCTTTGTTTTATAGGTAGTATAACTGAGGCACAGGCAGATAGTGATTCGCTGGAGATCTCCTACTTGATCATTGTTAGATAGAGACAAGACCCCGGAGTGCCATATCCTGACCTTGTCCCTTGGCTACTGGGCTGTATTAACCCATAACACACAGTGTGATTAACTCCTGTCTGCCTGAACAATACGCACAACAGATAGAAGAGATTTGGAACTAACCGTTCATAAAAGACCATTCATATTAGCTGAGCAAGGCAGTATTTTAACCAAAGAGTGTTTTAGCATTTACAGTGGTTAAACAGATGCTACTTTTTATCAGATCTAATTCTTTGATAATAGCATACAGTCCTTAGGTCATTTACTACTATGTTAAGCCCTCACAGCTACTCTAGATATTTAAATGCACAGAGATTTAAAAAAATATTTCCATTATAAATATTTTAAAAATATACTTATCCTAAAAAGCTGTCCAGCACTATTCCAAAAATCTCGTGTAATAAATGTCTTGTTTTAAATTCTAACAAAAATATCTACCCTTATACAGAAGAGCTCAAGTTTTGACAAATCTATAATACAGTCTGAAACATCTTGGGCCAGATTCCACTCTTGTTTATACAGTTGCCAATTTGGATCATGGTGTTCATTTCAGTTGTGCTACTCTAGTATAATCAGGAGCCAAATATAGCCCTTGGTATTTTAAAATAACTAAATGGACTGAATACTGCAACAGTTATTTGTGCCTGGCATTACAGGGAATGGAAATCCTTTACTTCATTGCATCTAAAAATGCAAAGGAACTTTAAATTCAGTAGTTGTGCCATAACCAAAGAGGTGCCAGGCAGCTGCAGTGGATGACTCAGTCACAGAATTGTGGGGTTTATAGAAAAAGGTTTTTTTTGGCTGAATGATGCCTGCAACTGCTGTCACTAAATGGAGGATGAATGCTTATAAAGAACATTTGTAGAGAGAAAATGCCAACCTTCCTCTAATGCTTTCTCTAACTCCAGGAATCCTTTAAATCACATTTTGTTACTTGTGTGAGCTTAAAAGAATCTCTCATTACTTAGACCCACAAAGGACACTATTTTAATTGCTTCCCTGTTTTCCATCTGAAATGCCTCCATCTCACCCATCCTTTTCAAATTGTGATTGGAATACGTTATCAAGCCCTTACAGGGATTTGCATCTCACCAGAAAGGCGAGGTGGAAGCCAAGAATTATTAGTCTTTTAAAACACTGGAGCTTTTTTTTTTTAAGCCTTTACCCTTTTTTCCTCCAATCTTCCATTTTAAATGCAGTGTTTGATTAAGGATCACAGAAATTGAGCCTCTCTCGTTGCACCAGGTTACATACATAAGAAAAGCTAACAGTCTTGGATGCAAGCTCCAACTCCATCCTCACCGTCATCTTCATCGTCATCGTCATCTTTACTGGGAGCACATCTTTGGAAGCAGTGTACCAGAGTTGCTAAGAAGAAGCTTGACAGAATAGCAGCAATGGAGACTGCGACTCCAGAGAAGATGATGAAAAACAGGTCTGTCAATGACAAACTAAATTTGCATTCACTAAAGCTGACCTCAGATAATTCATTCAGAAAGATCCTTCTGTTTTCAACAGGCAGGGAACACTGGATTTCATGGAGACCTGCAAAGAAGAGAAAAAGGGAAACAAATCAGTGGACTATTGGTGAATTCCTCTGTTGCTCCAGTCACAGACTGAATGATTGAAGTTTTAGGGCTAATTCTAAGTTTATGAATTCGTATAGAATTCAGGAAAATAATGGAACAAAATCTGTCACTACCCAAAAGCCATTACACAGCCCCCTCAAGTGGGTAATTAAGTTAGTATTAAGTTAATTTCACCCTCAGTCTTCCAGTGGGTCAGGTGTGACTTAGGACCAGGATTATTGAGATAAAAAAAGCCAATATTGAACCCTGGATGCATCTAAATCTGAAGACCTGGAAGCACTGCCTGGCTACTTCATCTGAATACATATTCTGACTCCAAATCAGGGTAACAGAGATACTGAAGTTCCTTTCACACCACCTTTTCCCATGTAGTTCCAAAATTACAGTTGTATTTTAATTCTGGTCAAAACAGAGGCTTATGTTTAATGGATGCTTGTCTGTCTATGACCAGCTTTCACCTTTTCTCTCTGCCTGTCATAAGGACGTGCAGTCTGGCAGGTGTTGTTCCCCCATGCATTACTGGAGAATGCCTAGAGCTGGGTTCTTCATAGTGAAAGCAAAGAAAAAATCCATTTTTAAAACCTGGTGATAATATACTTTGATACTGGGCAGTAAAAGCTTACAGTTCACTGCACAGAACCATCCCCATCTTCAGTCATAATGGGAAAATCAGGAGAGTGTGTTAAAAGGGACAAATGGAACAAATGAATTAAATCTGTGTGGCTGTTGGCAAGATGTTTTTTATCTTGCTGCTAAGGACATGAATGCAAATGTAATGCTGTGCATTAATGCCAGGAGAATTGCTGCTCGTGTCCTCAATGCACGTTTACTCTTTGCTAGTGATCACAAGAGGGATCCCAGCATCTGACTTTACACTGCTGTGTGCACACAGTCCAGAGGGTGTTTCCATCACACAGCTCTACTATATAACGAATATGTCACTAGATAAGGAATATGTGGCAGTAAGATTTCCTCTGCTTTCATAAAGCCCATTTTTCTTGTGGCTGAACAGCTATGGCATATGATATTTTACTATTAAACCCAGACTCCCAGGGTTAGTGGTGCAAACTGGTCCAGCTCAGCAGTTAGGTTGATTTGAGAGGGAGTTTTAGCTAAGTCTACTGTGGATCCAATGACTTCCTTGACCTTCTAACGATGACTGTACTAAGTTTTAATCCCTAAAAGCCAACCTGTATCTGTCATATTTGCCTATAGTTCTGTTGTTGCCTTCGGTCTTTCTCATGCTCCTCTTGCTGACAATAAAATAAAATAAAAGCTACCAGCAGAACAGGACAAGCCAGCATGCCCAAGGTTTATTACAGGCAAACTGCCACCTGAATACATGCTACATTTTCCCTGCTGAGCCTGGAGTGCACTGGTGACGTACACTGGTGAGGCAACTTGCTCTGCACATCTCTGAAACCTCCGACCTATGCAATGGGCCTGGAAGGTAAAGAAGCCACAGTGTTCCCAACGCCCTCTGAGACACTTGGAGATCCAGAAGCTGCAGTATTAATACATAGTGTGTCCTGTATACAAGCTGACATACAGGAGCACTTGAGCATGCCTTTGACTGCACAGATGCCGAGGATACTATTGCATTCTCTAGCTTGTGATAGACCTCTCTGCACAAACCTCTCTACTCAAAGAAGAGAGAGTTGTTCACCAAGTCCATACTTTCTTCTCATCAAGACTTGAGAATAGCAACCTTTGGGTTAATGGGAGAAACAAGCAAAAGGGGACACAAATGGATATCCTTCCCTATTCAAAACCATGAGATCTGTGGGAGGAGTAAAATATCATGGGCTGGAATTCCAAGCCCTGTGTCTTTTTAATCAGAGTTTAAAAAGCAAACTGTTTCAATAAATCAACATGGTGTTGACAGTAATCAAAGCAGTTACTGCTGTTGTATAGAAACAGCAAGAAAATGTAACATACTGCAAATTCATTTGAAAAGGAAGTTGCTTGCTAAAAGAAAAGAATATTGCAGTATTTTGGCAGAAAATCATGGTCCAATTGAATATGAGACCTGAACAAATGCCATTTCTCTTGTAGCAAGCACAAGAAAAACCAAGCCTTTTCTTTTTCTAAACTTTCTATTTCAGACCAAAGCAGAAGAAATTCTCTGGTGTCCTCACAGGCCACCTTTTAATGTGACCCCTGTGTCTGAGGGGCCTTGATGAGCTGGAGTATCAGACCTATGCTTCCATATGGAAGGAAGTAGAGGAAGGATATGTCCTAGATGGGGAAAAAGACTCCAAAAGGTAACTCCTGTTCTAAGAGACTCCTGTTCTCTACAGACTACAGCCCTTACCTCTAGAAATATCTTAGCATGATAGTACTTACCCAGGATCCCAGAGATAGAAATCTAAGAGCTCTTTACCATTCTTTACCATTATTATCAGCAGCTTTGCTACAGATCAAAACTGAGCCTGCAGACTGTGAGCTCTATTCCCATTCCCCAGCTGCTTTCACCTAATATCACAACACACAGAATAAAGAATAGAACCTGCAATAGACCAAGTCACTGTAAGAGAGCATTTCTTGTTATGTACTGGGATGATTTTGAGTCTGATTACACAATAACAAGAAATAAAAATGCTCCTCCCCATGTAGCCATGGGTACAGGTATGTAGGTCATGTTCTCAAACCAAATAGATTAGATGGGAATTTCTTACTTGCTTTACCCTGTGACACTCCAATGAGTTAGCTTAGCCTTAAGTTTTTATAGAATTCTCATGTCATGGAGAGTAACATATGTCACTGGGCAAAATATACCACCATGGACCAGGGGCAGTGCAGTGGCCTTACTGTATCCCAGCTCCAGTTTCAGCCAACCTGTGTTTGCACCATCTTTCCAACAGGACAGGAGGGAACTGACCTCTGCTATTCCCACAGAAAGCAGAGAGCTAAAATTGTGCTGGAAGCAACCTAGGAGGACTGCAGAGCTCCATGGAAGCACACGGCAGTGACTGAGGGAGGGAGGAACATCCCGCTCAGTGAAGGTTTCTCTTTGCTGCCTCCGGAGGCTACTGCAAACCCCAGTACAGTTAACAATAGCTTTTCTTTCCACTCTAAAGAGGATTTGGAACAGGCTGTTCATTTGTAACAACAGTAAGACTAGCAGCTGTATCTCTGGTGGCACAAGGAATTTCTTCCCTCAAAGCTAAAGCAGCGATTATTGCACCAGAGCTCCTAACTGCTTACCTGAAAATGTCATCAATAAGTCATCTTAATGCATGTTGCTTAAGATGACTTACGAACAACAAATACCATTTCATCTGCTTCCTTCCATATCAATACATGACTTTTCATTATTTAAAAGTAGGCTGTCCTTATGACATGAGGATCCAGTGTGCATGGACAACTGATGTTCTGTACTCCACCTGTGTAATAGATTCAATTTTGTTCTTTGCTTGGGCAGGACACAATCTGAGGTCATCATACACCCTGTGCACAAGCAAAAGAACAGCTTCTATGAAGTGATCAGTATTCACTATAAAGTGTGGGTTTTTTTCCCTCTGGGTGATTCTGTTGCATACAGACTGGCTCAATCAGATTACCTGTCCACACACACAAGACTTCCAAAGGAGAAGAGAGTGCTATTTAACCTCAGTGCTCCACCTTTACACACTTTAGCCACAGGAATGTCATTTTTTTTCATATACTTTCTTCGTTTTTTTTCCTCTTTGTTTGATTTGCTTTTGGTTTTCTGTGGAACCTGTTCAATTTAATCATTCAAAAAACCCAGCCAAGCTTCTTGAAAGGGTATGTCAAAGATATTTAGTGCTTGGCTGCAGCAAGTAAACCTTTGATGATATACATATACCTCATTGCTCCCACAACATGTTCAAAGAGTTGCTTCTTCATACCAAACAAATCTGTAAATGAACTAACAAGTGTGTTATAAATAAATAGCTTATGTTATTTTGGTCAGGGCAATCACATTATCTGCAGTGACTCCAGCTGGCCCAAGGACAATGTCACACAGGCTGTAGCTTTCTGCTACGTCATCTGAAGCAGCTGATGTACTTTCCTGGCAGGCTGTAACATATTGTTTGCTTTTAAAAGGGGAATGCTTTGAAGTGCCAGTGAAGAGACTGGGTGTTAGATTCTATATAGGCTTGTCCCAACACGGAAATATAAAATGAGATGAAAATACAGCGCTGCACCCTGAGGAATAGATCATCTCAGTAACATGGCAAGTCTGAAAATGCTGGAATTCTAGAACCATGACGTTAAAAGGAGAGAGGTTTTTAAGCAAGACGTATCACTTACTCCAGGTCTACTCAACTCTATTTTAAAGGACTCCTTGTGTATTTCTGTCTTTGCTTACTTCTAATACCCATGCTAACTATATCTTTTATTGAAGAACTTCTGAAATTCGTTATTACTTAAATTTTATGGTCTGTTCCCTCAGAGGGAGACTTCCCTCTATAGTATTGGATGCTGAGCTTAAAAAGAGGCCTCAATTCTGTTGGGTCTTTGTAGAGTTCACAAAAACAGGTATCAAAATAAACAGTTTCCTAACATTCAGCAGTGTACAACAATACCAGATCATGAAAATGGTCACTCATATACACACTGGTATGTATAGGAAATATACCTGAAAAATACCTGAAGCCATAAATATCCAAGTGAGCTTCATGCACACATGTTCATTACTATCTATGCAGTAAATGTAAAAGCATTACAATTTGCTATTTATTATTATTTTTTAAGTAAAATTTCTATTTGCTCTTTTGGGTGGAATTCAGCTGTTCTCTCATGTTGCTGAATGCAGTTGACAGATTGAAATGCTTATATGTGCCATTATATTTCTCATATCGTATTTTTCCTCCAGCTATAGCTCTCTTTTGTCTACTTAAACACTGTCACTAATGCATTAGATGTATTAATCAGCATTAATAAAGACAGGCATTGCCTCTGAAGAGAGATGAGTTCTCACTGGAAATAGCCTCAAGCTATCAGAACAGGCTCAAAAATCCCACAGCCTAGATTTAGGTCCTTAAAGCTATTTTTTTTATAGCCAAGTGCCCTAGAGTCTCACAGATCAACATCAGAGGGTTCAGAACAGTTTGTCTCAATGCCTAAATATTAGCATTAGGTGTTCCCATCTTCAAATGCTGTCCTCACACCTTCAAGATGGAAGTACTCCAAATAACCCTAAGATGGAAGAAACAGAGTGAAAAGCCAGTTGCAGCCAGATCATTTTACTGAAAACGACTAGGACAGCAAACCATGTATTTATACTTTGAAACAGATTTTAGGCACTTCAGAGGGAATCTAATTTCTGTTAGGAGCTTCTGCTTGAACAGAATAAAAACTGCAGACTCTGAAATGTCTTAAGCCTTTTAATTCCTTTCCATAAAGACAGATATTATGCTCTGTACCAGTGATGTGCTAGCATGTTCACAATACTCAGGGAAGAACTGAGTGGCTGTAATGGACAGAACAGCCTGCCTTTTTAGCCGAAGCTCGCTCTGTTCCATATTAGTACATGACTTTAAGGCAGCCTTCTCTACATAGCAGATAAATAGGTATTGATAAAGAATGCCAAGTTGAGATGACTTACAAAATGCTCAGTTGTTTCACTGAGTTGTAGTTAAACAGGCAAATGAAACCTGTGCTCCCATGTAACAGAGATGCTTTGTTCTGAAGACAATGGTTAACATTTTCAGTGAGCCCAGGTCTACTGCAACAGCTTGCACCAGTGAAGTAAGACGTCATTTTATTTACAGAATAAGTTTAGTAATGGATCTTAGATTGGAATGGGATTATAGAAAGACCCAGAGAAGCAAAAGATGAGAACCTCCTTGCAGTCTTTCTAAGCAGGCTTACACAAATCCTTCCATTCTTCTCAGTACACTGTCTTCTGAATGTCCTGTTTTCTTTTAGGACTGAATTCAGCCTGAGTTTCCTGTTCCAGAAGGCTGCTTATATTCTCACTGTCACCTGCGCTGGCTTTTTTCCTATGTCCTCTTCCTGCCATCCTTCTGTCCTATTCTTTCCCATAGATATCATAGGCATCACAGGGACATGGAGGGATGGCTCCTACATCTGGTGTGTTGCAATGGAAGGTTACAGGCTCTTGAGGAAAGACAGGCCCGGTAGCCGGGGACAGGGAGTTGCTGTTTGTGTTAGGATAGGCAGGAGAGTATGGAACTCTGTCTGGGGACAGGTGAGCAGTCAATAGACAGTTTGTGGGTCAGGGTTAAAGGGAGAACAGCGATGGGAGACATTATTGTGGGGATCTGTTACAGACCGCCTGATCAAAAGGACTCTGTGGATGAAGCGCTCTATAGACAGATAGGAACAGCCTCACACTCACAGGGCCGTGTTCTGACGGGGGACGTCAACCACCTGATATCTGTTGGAGGGACGGTCGGCCCGGCACAAGCAAGCCAGGAAGTTCCTCGATTGTGTGGAAGACAGCTTCCTTCTGCAAGCAATAGAGGAGCCGACAGCAGAGGTGCCCTGCTCGACCTCGTGCTCACCAACAGGGGAGGAAGGGCTGCTTGGGAATGTGATGCTCCAGGGCAGCCTGGATTGCAGTGATCACGAGATGCTCGAGTTCGAGATCCTCAGGACAGTGAGAGGAGCGTGCAGCGAGCTCACTGCCCTGGGCTTCAAGAGAGCGGACTTTGGCCTCTTCAGGACTGCTCAGTAAGGTTCCATGGGACATAGCCCCAGGGGGCAGGGGGGCCCAAGACTCTTGGCTGATATTCAAGGATCATCTGCTGCAAGCTCAGCAGCCATACATCCCTACTAGAAGGAAGTGCTGCAGGAGGGCCACGAGACCTCCTTGGATGGATAAGGAGCTGCTGAGGAAACTTAGAGGGAAAGAAGAGGCTCTTAAAAGGTGGAAGCGAGGACAGGCGGCCTGGGAAGAGTACAGGGATGTTGTCTGGGAAGCTAGGGACCAGGTCAGGAAGGCTAAGGCCCACTTAGAATGAAACTTGGCTACGGATGTTAAGGACAACAGGAAGGGATTCTGTAGGTACATTGCAAATAAAAGACAGGCTAGGGACAAC
>JAOEHX010040342.1:61292-75919 GCA_025448015.1 Bolborhynchus lineola | reverse complement strand
CCGTACTAGCTACCGAGGAGAAAAAAAAATGACTGCTACTGCTGAACCCATGACATTGACATATATTAGATAAATGATTGAACAGTCCTGTTTTCAAGAATTCACTTGAAATGCTGTTTTGTAAGCCCAGTGAACTGAGAATTGGTAATTGTCAAGTAACATTTTTACATCTGCTGCTTAGAAAGTTTTGAGCTGAGAAGTTCCACGCTTTTAAGTGGAATAAAAATTGTGCATCGTAGCCTTTTCTTTTGTAGAGCTGTAAATGTGTTGCGTATGTAAAGACTGAGATTCACCCGCGCTGCTCTGTGTCCACTTTCACGCTACTAAAACTGTTCCAGCAGCAATTGCAAGTTTTGTCCGCCTGTGCTTCAAGCCACTTGGACCAAACTCTTACCAAAGTGAAGCCTCAACAGAGGTAACATTTGAATCTCTCAGTAATTACTTGTGTCATACCTACAACTCTCCTCTAGTTGCCTTTAAAATGAAGAGCTTTCTGTTCTCATCAGCTGAACAGCAGTTAGGCAGTTGGAGGTTGAACTCCTCAGGTCTCTGTCAGCACAAGGCTGCTTACAAGCTTCGATGCAGCTTCCCAAGCCATCCGAAGTGGTGTGTCACAGTTATAAAACTCATGTCATGACAACTTGTGTATTTTACACCTTCACCATAAGTATTTGTTTGCAAATTGCTAAGGATCTCAAGTATCAGTTCTCAAGGCTTGGTGTTTTTTTCGTTTTTAAAGTAAAAATCTAAAGCAAAACCAGCCTGAATATAGACCGCACTCATCCTTTTCCTTTGAGAGACTCTATCTATGCATACATCACTTCTGAAAGTTAAGTCTTTTAGTGGCAGCACTAAAAGACTCTCACCTCTACAATTTACTTCTCTAGTCAACATGAATGTGTGTTTTTGAGAAGTCACAGCCATGCTATTTTGTATGCTGATGGATCAGCTTAGAACACAAACTGTTGCTTCAAGTTGCAGCAAAATGAAACAGAAGAGCTATTTATGATATTGATTACTGCAATTATTTATGCCTATGTAACTCCTTATCCTGTGCCTGCAGTCAGATCCAGGGTAGGAAATCACATTCCCTCCTTTGGTGAGGGCAGCTTATACCTAGCATTGGCAGTTCTGCTGTCCCTGCAATCACTGCTGCACTGCAACTTGTACAACAACCGCCCCTGACCCAAGTGCCACTTATTCGTATACTGAAAAGTAGATGAGGCATAAGTAAAGGGGTTATTTTAATTCCTAACATGCACCATAAGAAGGTAGAAGTGCCTGGTTTTGGTTTCCTCTCCCATCAAAGAATCTTAGGGATGGGACTGCTTTGTAGCTACCTCAGAGTTTAAAATACAGTCAAAAGGGACAGACCTTGAAACTTGGCTGTTCCATTTACCTGTTAAATGACGGTGATAGGACATCTCTGATGGCATACACTCCCTTAATAAAATACTTAAAAACTAAATAGACCACTGTTGTATAGTAGCTAAGATGTAGCTTTCACCATTCTTCAGATCATTCAATTCTTTGCTGTATTTTTCTATTTCAGCAAATGGTTAAATAAACACAAACCAACCCAAACTTCAGTATTTGAAATACATCATCTGATGTGGCTCAAAGAGCTTTGAAATATCACTAGAGGCTGCTCTTCTGTTCATCCTTCTGACTACTGTAAGTATTTCTACATCTGTCAATGGAGTCTGAATTAAGGGACTCATCCTAGCTCACATCTTACACTCAGAATGAATAATTTTATTTAACAGACTATGGCAGTAACATTACTATTTGACATACATCTGTTTACAATATAAGTGAGCACACTTACATTGTTGAAACATTCCCAGAGGAACCCGTTATTACTGGTCACATCATTTCTTTCTATGCAGTAACCCCACCTGACCAGACACCAGTTGTGTGCAACAAGCACAGTATCAGTGGCACATTACAAAGTAGATATCCCCTGTACTGCTTATACACAAGAGGAAGCTAGTGTATGAATGTAAGATCTAATTATGAACAACCATAAACCAAATGAAGCTCTTCAGCATACACTGAGGTGAAACATAAGACAAGTGAAGTGACTCAGGCTCTCTCAGTGTTCCATAACCAACTTCATTAACTTGGCTCCCTGGAGGAAGCATGGCCATCAAAATAAACTGGGCTTCACTGGGATAACTAGGTAATAACGGCCTTAACTGCAAACCAATGGACTTTTTTCTAAGGCTGTTTTATTGATTCCACTTTTAGGTGGGGTGAAATACCGCACAGGTGAAATTTTTCCAGGTTGCATCATGCTTATAGAGACATATCATGTGCTTCTGTAAAGTAACTAGTATTTTCACAAGGTTGCAGCAGAAGTCTACTGAGCAGCACAGGAATAATTGAGATAATGGGCAGATTCCAGTAACTTGTTTTAAGAAACAGAAAATAATCCTATGTGAAGGCAAATGGATGGAGCTGCAGTACAGAAGAGCCAGACTGCAAAAAGATCTTGACCAGTGGCAGTGTGCATCTAAGCAGTGCACTGGAGATATGGCTAAGCAGGTTACCATTTGTCAGAAAAGCAAGAGGCTTACCTGCACTTCAGGAACAACATTTGGCACTCTCTTATTTGTTAACAGAACTGTATCAATGAACAACAGTTACTTCAACATTCTAGAAAACTGCTTCATTTGAAAAGGAAACATTTGTCTAACAACCTCTAATGGCCACATGCAGATTCAGCTTTGTAACAGGCACCTGTAAACACAGTTCTTGCTGTTGTTACCAGGCCCCACAGTCATCCACACCTTATTCTGAACTGCGTTTGTGTGTCTCTGTTCTTTCCCGGTCATCAGTGTCTGGATACTCTGTAAGATCCAAAGTCAGGACTCGACTGAACATAATGTCATCATGCTAAAAGGAGGAAAGATCATACAATTGAAACCACTTCTGTCATTTGAAATAAACATTTCATAAAATTACTGTGAGATGCAATAACAAGCTTGAGTTACCAAAATGATCTTTTCACTGAGCCAGCACCTGCACTTATTTCTGAACATACAGTAGGTCAAATCCAGCAACACAATTACATACATAATTAATTGGAGTAACACTTAAAGTGTAAATCAGTACTTCAACAAACCCCAGTGTGTATTATTTAACAAAAGTTGTTAATATTTAATTGTTACCTCTGGACACACTCCAATCAATGCATCTGCTTTGGAATAAAACTCTTCCTTTAGAGAAATAACTATCATTTGTAATTGCTCATGTGCCTGCTCTCTAATGAAACTTGATACCTTTGGGAAGAAGCCAAAATTTCAGTAAGTTAGTGCTGGAAGACTTAAACCATGCTGTAATTAGGGAATGATGAGGGAAGAACTAAACTACATTAGCTCCAGAATTCAGTAACTCAGTTAGGAAGCAGGATAAAATAAGGAATAAAATAGTCTTACAACAGACACTTTGCATGTTCCTAAGACAACCCCTCACATTTGCTTTGGGAAAATGCTCAAGAAAGTAATTATTCAGTCCAATGAGTAAAGGTACAGAAAAAGGCCAGTGTCAATGCAAAATATTGCACTTCACAGAATGACACAGAAAGGTGGAAATTCCTGAACAAGAAAGAAAAACGTGCAGAGATTATTACTGGCAGTATACTAAGGTCCTCAATGTGTATTACTTCACTGCAGACAGCATCATTTTTTTTTTTCAATTACCTGCAAAATAAAGGTACAAACATGAACTGATACATTGGTGACTGAGTAAGGCAGTGTCCCACAATATAAATTAAATGCTGAATGAAGGAAAACCTGTACATTTTTAAGGCAACTTTTGCCTGCACTGTTATATCAATGTGATGGAAGTCATTTTCTTAATGGGAGAACTGCCTTTAGGGAGTACATAATTCATGCTCATTTTACAGTGCAATTACAAGTAAATTATTGGAGATCTGCTTCAACGTAAACTGTAAGAATGGACAGAAAAAGACTTAGGAAGTTGTGAATGCCCCATCCCTGGCAGTGCTCAAGACCAGGCTGGATGGGGCTTTGAGCCACCTGTGGCAGGGGGGTTGGAACTGGATGATCTTCAAATCCTTTCCAACCCAAACCATTCTGTGATTCATAAAACCTGGATACCAGTGAGTACTAACAACATATATACCATGCAACCTTTTTGCTCACTTGCAGTATTTAATTCCTCTGTCTGAAGGCTTTGGTACCTTCCACTAATAACTGCATCTCAGAAATAAGGAACAAGATATGAAAGACTGGGCACAGGGAAACATTAAGTTAATTACACCTGCAGGTCCTGGCAATTTTGCTTCTGCTCATTCTGCAATTTACAACACTCCTCACACATGCTCAAATAATAGTGTGACTCTCCCTATACGAATCCCTAGATAAACTCTGAAGCCAATTCAAGGAATTTTCTAGGAAGGAGATGTTCTCTCAAGGTCTTCCTGCATTTCAAGGGCAGCTGCTCTTCAAGCACATTACACATTACCATCTGTATCGGAGGTTGTTGATGGGAAAAGAGCAGCTCTGTTTGTCATTCTGCTCCAGCCTCTCTGCACTGTGCCTGGCCAGGGCAAGCAGGCAGGCAGAGGACTACAGAAGGGCAGTAATCCAAGCACCACCTCATGGCAGATGAGTGGCTCTAGCCAGGATGATCACAAAACAGGCAAAAGCACAATTCAGCTTGAAAGCAGGAAGCAGATTAGCTGGGCCCCAAGGACTCAATGAAAGGCTTAATACAGACAGTACTAAGGCAATTTCAGGGTTAACCCTGATATGCAATATAATCCAAGTTTAACTGCTCTTTGGCCATGAAGTATTATTTACAGATGATACTTTTCTAAATATACATTAGACCAGAACTTAAGATACTTAAAACTTTCTGCATAGATGTTCTTTATTTTCTTGGATATACATCTTATAAACATACAGTTTGCCAATCTACTGTTTTTATTCTATCGTAATGTTTTGTTGCATTGAATAGAATAGTTGTTAGCAAAAACAGAAAGAGAAATTAAGAGGAGGACAGAAAGGTGTTTTAATTTTTTAATTATTTAATCAAGCGAGAATTCATGTGGCCAAACCAATGGGAGTGTTAGCCCTCAATTGTTTTGAATGTGTAGTTGGCCAGTTAGGTAAGAGCAATACTCCAGTCAACGGCTCGGTTCCAACAGGCAGATACACTCTTTAATACTTCTTAGAGGTAAGGGAACTCAAAGGCCTTAAGAATTCCAACTGAACCAACCCACCAGCACTTCACCAGAGACCTTCCTGTCAGACTGTAACACACATGGCACAACGTGGCATGCCTTCACACTCCTGACCAATTTTTCTCAACTTCAAAGCTTGGGAACTAAGTACACACTTAGATTTATGCATTTAGATCTAGCCCTGCTCTAAACCCAATATATTTTAAAACAGGTTAAGACAGCATAACCAGTCTCTTTATACCAACAACCTATAATGAAAAGTAGCCATCCTTACACAAAAGGATAGCACTATACTGTTGATAGATAAAGTGAAACGGACCAACTTACTTTATCGATGTTTGTGTTATCCAGGGCAGCATCTATCTCATCTAAAATAAAGAAAGGTGCTGGCCGAAAACTATAGAAAACAAGACAGCAGTTTGCATTTAGATGCAAAAATGTTAACGAACATTTTAAGCACTTTACAGATTTCCCTTACTTTATCATAACATTTTGATAAGAAGTAATGACAAGTAAAGAATAAGGACTTTAATAATGCCTGACTACACTATTAGCAGATTTTTTTTCAAAAGGTTTGTAAGTATAACACTCTCTATCTTCCTGCCACTTATTTAGCCACATACCTGGGTAAAAGCCTAGTGTTACTTTTACCTGTGTATAGCAAACACAAGAGCCAGGGCTGCCACAGATTTTTCACCTCCTGACAAACTGTCCATTGGCATAAAGCGTTTTCCTGGAGCCACACAGTTAAAACCAATGCCTTCCAGGTAAGGCTCCTCAGGATTTTCAGGACTAAGGAATGCCTGGAAACACAGATACTTCATTATTAATAGTGACAGCTATACAATTATTAAGACGGGTATTTTTTAGGTTTAAGTACTGGTTGAGGTAGTGTTGGAACTACCAGTACTACTGTTAGCTTCAACCGCAGGAAACCCCTGTTCATTTAGACCAAAGAGCAGCATTATAAAATTCCTCAGTGAATATGCCTTTCTCAATGAATGATGAGCCAGAAGGCTGATTAACAAGACCACCTTGGGAGCAACTCCATGTATCTGTTACTTACAAACTCTCAACCACTAAATAAGCTCAATTTTATCACCTTTCATACAAATGCTTTAATTTTTTAATTACAAAAAATGTAGACTTCCAAAACAGTTTTCTTTTTTTGTTTGGAAGTAAATCTACTTCCAAAATTACACTTTTTTTGTGAAAATTAGTTTCATAAAAATCTTCCTTTGAGGTGGAGAAAGATTTTAATATAGGTAGGCTTTCTTTCCTCCTTGTACCCTTGTTCCCAGGTTCAGAAACTAAAAGCATTATTTTAAAGGAATGGCCATTTTATGAAACCATTAAAAAGGATGATGGATAATCCCGTTGCTACATGGTTTATGTTTCCCATTTAACAGAAGAAACAAGAAAATAATTGAGTCTCTTCCCCTCTGCACAAGTGGATACAGATAAAATTTCCATAAGTGACACTCATTTCAAATGGCTCTTCTCATATTTACAGTGGAAGAAAACCAAAACAAAACACTACACGTACTTCAATTTGAAATAATTTCTGCGGTAAATAGCGCTGGAAGCAAGATACAGTGCTTGCAGGATCTTTGTTTTGTTTGAAGTACACTTATTTTCCTCTCTTTCTCTGCAGAGAGAATGCCTATCATTGTAATAACACTGCTCTTCAGGCTGTAAGCGTGTCAAGTATCTTGCAATGCAGCTCCCAGTTCTGTGCCACTGCATCTATCTATGCAAGAGGAAGTTTTCAGATGTATGGACACTACTAGCAAAAATCATCTTGTAGCTTACTAGGGTACATTTTTGCTCATGGAGATATGCAAAGAAAGATATTTCTCTCTCCATAGAAAAGGAATGGAAGAGAACTGGTGTTGAACCCAGGAGTGAATTTGTCTATGTGCAATTTCTTAGGCTGTAGTTTCTTTTGAATTACTCCTGACACACAAAGTGCTGATGAAATAAATTCTACTAAGCAATACATTCAGCGCACAAATGCTCGAGTCCAGAATCTCTGGAAGTTAAAATAATTGCTCAAAGCTTCTCTTTTGTAGACTGGACAGTAAATCATTAATAAATGTTATTAATATATTAAGAAATATTAAAGGCAATTTCATGTTAATAGCTAAGATTGCTTAAAAAGCATCTGTTCAAGCTGCAACCTAGGCCACCTTCTCTGATGGCAAAAATCAGAGCTAATACTTTCTTTAGCTAACCAGAGCATCCAGAGCAATCACTTCTCTCCCAGCACAATCAGACCAGCTTCCTTCAACTGCTATGTTTGTATCTAGTAGGCAGTTTTAGCTTCCCAGCTAATCACAGGATAACCTCTTGACCAGGCTGCCACTATGGCTCAACTCAAGGCACAGCATCCCAAACCTCAGAAAGAAAGCACCCAACTATTTTTGGCAATGCATCTGGAAAATACTGACTGTTTCAGAGTGATGCAAAGTCAAGATCTGACTGATGTTCAGTACAGGGGAGAAAGTTATGTGCCCAGTAATCAGGAAGAAGGAAATGCTTTATTATCCTGTCCAACCTACATGCACAAAGGACATACTTTAAGATACTTAAGATGTTCACTGAGTATATGACTCTGACAGGAGAACACAAAATCTGGTTTAAGACAGAAAAGAGTTCAAGCCCAAGTTTTTAAACATTCAACCACCTACATGATTTGATGTAACCAAAACATTTGGGAGTTTCCTCTTTATTTCCAGCAGTAATACTGGAACACTTGCAAAGATTAAAAAGTTGTGAATGCTTTAAGTTTATCTTTTTCAACTATTTAAGCAGGGTATAAGGAGCTTCAAATGCAGCTATTACCTGTTCCTCCTCTGACCCTAAAATTCGTAAGTCTGTATTTGTGTAATTTTCTTCTTCAGGCCTGAAACTGTCTCTGGAAACCAAAAGTGTTGCTAATTCTCTTATTCTAGATAGCAAAATATCAAGTAGGCTTTTAAGCCAAGCCCATGACACACCTGAGCACTACTGTTCCTACAAAGTTTCTTGTAGATCTGGTCGATAGCTACAGAGGCATGCTCGAAGCACCGGCTGAACAGCTCGTATCTCCTTTTTTTCACTTGTTCAAATTCTTGCTTGCATGTTCTAGCTTCCTTCCTGCTGGTCTCAAAAGCTATGAAAAAGGAGTACTGAAATTACTGCACAGTAAGCCTCTGCACAAATACACGGAATCAATATATGTTGTGTACCATAATAAGCATCAAGGAAAATACTTATTGCAGAAAAAGATTCTAATGCAGATACAAGGAGTATGCCAACATAGAATAGTTAGGGTTGGAAAGGACCTTAAGATCATATAGTTCCAACACCCCTGCCATGGGCAGGGACACTTCACACTAAGCCATGCCACCAACATGAACAGCGCCAGCGATGGAGCATTCACAGCTTTCCTGGGCAACCCATTCCAGTGCCTCACCACCCTTACATTAAAGAATTTCTTCCTCATATCCAATCTAAACTTCCCCTGTTTAAGTTTGGACCCCTTACCCCTTGTCCTCTCACTACAGTCCCTCATGAAGTACCTTAATATTAGAGTGAGCACAAAAATGACAGCGCAGCATTGGCCAGGAGGAGAGAGTTCCTGCTGTACATCAGTCTACAGCAGGGAGAGAATTTTTCTATGTATTGAAAGACAAAGTACAAAGTAACATGCTTAGATACTTCAAAATGCTGTAAAGTAAAAGAAGATTGAAGAAACACAGAAAAATATTTTATTATTTTGTTATTTTACTTTCACTCTGCTTGAGCTGTTAGAAGAACCTTTCACAGCAGTACAGAGGGAGAAACATGCATAACACCTTGTAGAATATAGGCAGGGGTGTACTTCTGAGAGTAATGAAAGAAATGTTATAGTTGCCTTCTTTTCAACAGTTGTGGTACTTAAAGCTGCAAATTACAGGCATTTAGTTCAGTGTTCAGTTACTTGATTTTCATCTGTTCTGTTTCATGGTACAGGCTATTTTTCTCAAGCAATAAAAATGTCTGGGAGAATAATTAAGAATAAAAGCTTAAATCTGCTTTTACGTGACAGTAGCAGTAGCAGACCAGTTCCAGAGAACTAAACATCTATGCTGATTTCTAACAGCAAGGAAGAAAACTGAATTAGTCAGCAGTGCTCCCTCAAGTTTAACTAAAAGGAGGCCTCCACAGGATTAACTTGTCCTGTGTTCCCTTCTGTGGTGTATTCTGGGCTGTGGTTCAGCAGGTCTGAAAGAGACAGACCATGTTTCATTGCTGGAAGCCCTATCAGGACTGTGATGCTTTTAAATAATGTTTGACTGTGTAGTCTTTTTTTTGGAACAGAACTTCTTCTCTTTATGACCTGTTAACACTAACCTTGGATGAATCATTTTTGTTGGCTTGTTTGTCTCAGAGAGGGGTATTTTTTGCTGGGAAGTTGACTAGGCAGTTTAATTATAAACTGAGTCATGCACTTCATTAATTGTGTCCTGTTTTAATTGAACTGGACATAAAAGGAAAGCAGAGGTCTAAAGAGATTCCACTGTTTGCTGGTGTGTGAAACTGGACTATACAGGGAGGAAACCATTCTGGTCCTCTGCATTCCCTTGCACATGCATTCACGCATACACAATTTTTGTGAGAACTGGATCCAGGTTCTGTGCTTGGCTGTATGTAGGCTCGATGCAAACGAAGCTCACTGAACTCAACTATGGATCAAAATGTCTGAGACTAAGCATACCAGGACTTCTTAAAGAGTTTGCAGAATATATTCCATGAGTTTGCCAAGGTGAGATAACACTGTTGACACTATTAACAAAATTCACATTGATTTGTTCAGGACTAGGATTTGCCTCTCTTTCAATTATTATTTATTTATTTATTTATTAACAGGTATGCTGCTACTGTTGTTTGCTGGGAAAGACCGCCCAAGTTCAAGGACAGAATTGTGAACCCAACCCAAAGATAGGATACCAGTGTGGAATTGTCTTCAGAGCTTGCTGTGTGAAGGGTCAAGATCTGTCCATCAGCGATGATGCTCCTAAAAAGGAGCAAGGTATTTTATATTGCAAATATAGAAAGGGAAATACAAAATAATATGAGGTACAAGGAGTGCTTGTACTTTAAATTATTTCTGTTGGAATTCTGTGTGGACATCCTGACCCTTACAGACATGATGGTGGTGTTTTTTTTTTTCCTTTTTCACTTAGCAGACAGCCCTAAAATTGCAGAAAAGTCATGTTGTGCAGTGTTGCCTCCTTAGTGGGCAGTTGCGTGATCTTGAGGATCACCAGTGACAGATTTTGAAGACATCATCCTAACCAAACACTTAAATTCAAGCCCAGACCCTACCACAGAAGCTTGCTTTGTTCAGCTTGAGCCAGTGTGTTATCAGACTTGTTTCAGGTCTTTCAAACCTGGCTTGTGTCAGTGTCTGCCCTTATCAAGTGATATTTAGATATACCCTTCCAGTTTCTTTGTGCGCCACTGTTTCAGCAGGGGAATTCCCTGTGTCCATTAGCTCTGGCTGAAGAGACTGGGCTAGTAGACACCTTGTACTTAGACTGCTTTGCTAATAAGAAAAATCTTTTGACTCGATATACCTACATGACATGAAGGTCAGCACCTGAAAATCCAGATTGTGAGCACAGCATACAGTATTTCCATACCATGGAGGCAGTTGGTGTGCATAATAACCACTATGCACAGTTAGTATGATTTTAGTATGGTTATTGTGCCAAACATTGTGCATTGCAAAAATGAATCTATGTCAGCTAGCAGGGCAGGACAATGTTCATCATTAAACTGAGAAACAGGCAGGTAGTTCAACGTATGTCAAATATCCCTATGACAACAAAAATTGCCAGTAGAAAGACAGAGTGAACAATATGAATAGACACTTTTGCTAGTCATTAAGAGGAGATCAGTCTCCATTTTGCAAGGCAGCTTCTTGGGCTAGCACCTTGTGTTTGTGTTATGCAATAGAAAGACATTCATGGCATTCTATTGCAGAGGGTAAGGCAAGCTGATTTCTTGTATGACATTTTCTTGGTCATGTCATGAATATTCTCTGGTATTGTGTCCCCAGAGACCTCTGTAAAATCAATCCAGATTTGGGCAAATTGATTTCCTTAGCTTCCTTATGACCAAAATGTACCTATAGTGTGAGGACTCAGTGTACCAACCCAGCCTTGTGCCACTGCACAAATCTTGCTTTCACATCCCTGATTTATTATTTGCTTGTAAGAGACTAGTGGTTGAATAGGCTTATAGGCAATCATATGAAATGAGACCAAGCTTCCTGTTCAATAACCAGAATATTCTGAGATTTTGTTTTTACACATCTCACTATCAACCTATCATTTCTCTTGTGCTCAAAATGGCAGGATTGGAGGAAGTCCATTAGCTAGCCCTTTGGGCAAGCAATGGGTTCAGACAGTGAACCCATTTCAGCCCTTTTATGTTTTCCTTGTAGAGAGAAAGAACTCTCAGGACACATGCATGTAGCAGAAGTACCTCTCATCAAAACTCCGAGTTAAGGTATATGAAATACATACGAAAGAATGCCATAAGTAGGTACACAAAAATTGGGTGTGAAGTTCTTTTTAGAATGAAGTCTAAATAAATAGCTGAGATTAATCTGATTTTCATTATAACTGTGAACACCCCAAGCTACTATAAAGTTAGTGGAAGCCAAGCATGCCCCAGCAACATGTCTTACGAAAATGAGGTTAAGCACTGGTTAAAAGCCTAATGTTAAGAACCTGTGCTTGAAAATCTCAGCCCAAATTTAATCTATGATCACAGCATGACTTTCATATTGAATCAGTCAGATGGAAAATGCCCAGTGGCCATGTACATTTGAATGGCAAATTTAAGTATGAAATAGCTGTAAAATATGTAAATAATGTTCTTTAATTTTGTCTTGGTTTATTCAAAACCCTGGTCTGAGTCCCATGCCAAGCAGGCAGCTTTTTACTGTGAGAAGAAAAGTGCTTTCTCCTCTAATGCCTATCTCTCCTCTTTTTAGTTGAAATTTCAAAGGAAGAACTAGACCAAGAAGATCCCTATCTGCATGATGGCTGCAGAGGTAAGTCAGGTGACTAGTCCTGTTAGCCAGCTCTTTTGTGATTGCCTCCAATAAAAGTGAAGCAAATTTAGATCTAGAGATTAGTCAAAACCTTTTGCCCAGGCTGGTTATGGGTAAAAATAACAGAATGAAGATCCTTTCTAAGAAATAGTAGGCCATTATATGTGCTGCCTCAGTAGCTCTTAAATACAAGGAAGGCATTGTCCTCCATAGTGGAGTTCATTTTACCCACCTGAAACTTAGACTATGCATTTAACTTTTATGTAACTTCAAGTGGGTAGTACCTCAGAGGTGTTACCTATTGAACCTGTGGAGTACTCTGGATTCTTCAGGATATGGGGATCCTATATTAAATATGTGCATTCTTTTATTTTCTTCTTGGGATGATCAGGGTGACTGACTATGAAATGGAATGTGTTTTCTTTTTCATACACCACCTGAAAAAAGGGAAGAAAAGTGTCTATTGTCCTCATTTGTCAGACTATTCTGCTTCCTGGGAATTTTTGAGTCATTGGGATATTGTTCTGCAAAGTATTCTGATTTATTGCTTCTCGTATGTGATTTACATGTCTATAAACTTAAACTAGCAGTGATTTATTATTTTCTACAAGTGTCCCAGAACTAAGTAATGTGTTTAGGATAAAATCAATTTAGTAGTCTTATATTCTAGTTGAGAGATGATTTACTGTGTGGCATGTTGCATAGTTATTACACTCTAGAGAGGATGGAAATGTCTACTAGGTCATTAGCTAGTCAAAGCCAACACTGGCTGTCCTTGTCTCCAGCTGCTAATTATAAGAGATGACATATAAGAATGTGTTACATATTTTCCTAGCATTATTTCTTTATGTACTCAGTTGTTGCATTTGTCAGTTAATCAGCTGCTGCAAGAGATAGATTGGTATGACTAATTATTAATTAAAGTTTCTTTTTGCAGTACATTTTTTGATAAACTTGGCATGCCAAAATTGCTTGTGATCTGAACTTCACCAGGGGAAACTTAAATTTCCTAGGCAATGGAACTTTCAGCAGTTTATTTTGGAGCACCTTTGTGGTATATGAGGAGATTAATTCTGTTCTTCCAACAGCTTCATGATAGGTTTTACTGTGGCTGACAGGAGCTCAAGTATTAGCAAAGGTTCAGGAAGCAGTAGCTGTCCATTTCAACCACAAGACTATGGTTCCTTCTAATGTCATTGTCTTTTCCAGTACTGTGTACAGACCTAATTTTCTGTGGCCCTGTCATCGTTGATGGCCCTGTCATCGTTGGAAATCTTTACACTTAAAAAAATAATTAATTCACTCAAAATTTTAAAGTATTCCAGCTGCATTGCCAGCATTGATTGTGCTTATCTTAAACCTTTTGTCATAAGCCTATCCAGCTATTCTGAAAACCAGAAGAGGACAGATTCTTTTTGTAATAAGAGTATCAATATTCTTGTAACAAATGGTTGGAAGTACATAACCTTTTCTCTATTGTGAGAATATGAAATGTTTTTAATATTAAAATTATCTTTTAACAAGTTCAGAAAAAAAGGTTTTCTTAACGATGAGCAAAATTTTGTGTAAATGTCCTATTATATTCTCTCTTTCTGTTTGCCAAAATAACCTCAGCTTTCTTTCTTATCCTTTGGGTGACTCCTGCACACACCTCACTACATTCTAAGCTCCTCAGTACTAAGTCTTCAGGTGCTCTGAAGCCTTTGTCATTCACAATAGCCTCTTCTCCCTTTCATGCTTCCTGCCTGCTAAGTAGGAAAAGAATGCACACAATGGCTAATTCAGGAGTATGGTCCTAATAATGATGGGCTAAAAATACAGCCTAATGCAGCTAATAGTGAAAATGTTTCATTAACTTATGATGATGCATCTTGTCTTCCTTATTTTACAGTAATCACCATTACAAAGTTTTAACTTCCAGCCAAAACCTGAGGAGGTGTCTGAGCCCATCAGCATTTTTCCTTCAACTTCTAACAGTGATGGGCAATGAATGACTTCTTAATATACTTCTTGAGTTGACTTTTAGAGCTAAAAGAATCCAATGATTACAAACACTTCTTTGGTATATGTGCATGTTAAGTTATCTGTTTTCTAAATAAATCAGAAACCATCCTGTAAATTAATGGTTTGTTTCAGTTCCTGTGAAAAGCCTCTTAATTATATAAGACTTATTAAAATATCCAACTAGGTGGTGGTCCATGCTCTCAGCAGTGCAGAGACACAGGATCCAGTTACGTCTGCTCCTGCTTTGTTGGGTATCAGCTTCAAGCAGATGGTGTCAATTGTGAAGGTAAAAGAAATAATTGTCTCAGTTATCAGCATTAT
>JAOEHX010040342.1:50064-61282 GCA_025448015.1 Bolborhynchus lineola | reverse complement strand
CAGCTGGCAAAAGAGGTGACATCACAAAATGTTGATATAAATGGAGGGTTGGAATGAGAATTGTAGGAAGATGGAATTAAGAAAGAATTAGAAGAGATACAGGATTTAGAGAGAAGAGGCAGAATATCTTGAGTTTATTGTTATGAATAAAACCTCTTTTGTAATAGTAGATAGTAATTGATAAGTAGGATTCTTCACCTTGTTAAGGACACAACTGACAGAAAGGATGAAAGTTTTGGATACCATGTGTGGCATAGGAAGAGTCAAGGGTAAGGATTAAGTACCTCCCAGAAGAACTGAATGCATATGAAGGCTGGGATAGGGGTCATTCCATTTGACTTCAGACATGTGCAATGTAGATATTTGCTTCTGAGCAAATATCAGCCTATGCTCCTTTTGTTGCTAACTGAGAGAGAAGCACTTGCAGGGCACAGTTCATCTTGCCTGTTCTGCATAGCTATCCTAGGATGACAAGCATTACTTATCACAAGTGCTTTTTTCTGTCATTGACTGAAAAGGGACTTTAGGTGTGTAGGTCAGGTACAGACTTCAGAATATAAAACAGGTATTGATGATTGATTAGGTCAGGTATTGAAGATTAACTTAGTGTGAAATATAAGAACTTTTACATTTGATATATGTGGATGCCAAATGATTTAATGTTTCTTATTCACAGTTCTTTGCACTCTCCCTCCCACCCCCAATAATTTTTCATATTCTAGATATTAATGAGTGTATCACTGGGACACATAGTTGTGGAATTGGACAAACCTGTGTCAATACATTAGGATCCTTTCGCTGTCAGCGGGACACGAGCTGCGGAACTGGTTATGAACTAACAGATGACAGTCGTTGCAAAGGTATGTCTTGTGCAGAGAAACCAAAATTTTCTAGACTTTGGTAAAAGAATAAATACATCATCATGTCATGCTTTTTTACTTTTGATAAATAGGTGTGAGCCATAGTTACACAGGGACACACAGACAGTGCTAGTTCTTCTGGAACAGTAGTTTTCCACCTGTCGCCTTACAGATACCAGATCAGGCTGTCTGTGGACTACTACAGATACTCCAAGGAGAGATAATTCCATTTGTTTTACACTGGCAATTTGTGTTATGCAATAGGAACTGGTCTGAGATTGGAAACACTTGATTTTGAAGGCCTAGCACTCACACTATGCATGTTTTTCTGGTGTTTACTTCTGGCTAGGTCTAGTCCTGTCCTGTGAATTAGCTACTTGTTAGTGACTGGAGCATTTAAGTCCTGCTTCTGGACCATGTCTGATAGTTCAGTTTCACCTGAAAGAATCAATTTTGCACACTTTGGAGTGTTAAATGAAGTGTGGCAAGTGGAGTGACAAGGTGATTAAAATTAAAAAGCTAGATGCATCCTTTAAAAAGAAGTGAGCCTTTATCCTCAGGAGTTATAAATTTGTTACAAAGGGATGCATTTCTTAATCACAACATTTTTAAGGGTTTAAAAATTAAAAAGGGTTGCAAATACTGTTCTTGACTAGCTATTTTTGAACATGAGGGTAATAGTCTTCTTTTTTTTTACTGAAGAAATGACTGATTTCAAGTTTCATCTAGCTCAAAGTATGCTGTTACATGCATTCATAACTTCACATGACTTTGCAGAACTTATTATTAAATTAGCAGCACATTCCATTTGATGTGGAATAGGTTTACACTATGGGAAAGTCTGTTCCCCCAGAGCCTAGAACTGTTTATAAACAGACAAATTTCATTCCACTGAGTAAATTAACTCAACCAAAATGATGGGTGAGGTTATATTGTAGGAACTGGTCAGTGATGAATAATAGATGGACTAAAAAAAGCTTACTCCAAGGAAAAACCTGCAGAATATACAGGCAATGTTTTTCAAAGTAACAGGGTCTAACCTTGATCCTTTCAAAGTAAAATTTCTGCTGATATGAATGACATCAGATTTAGGCCAGCAAATACCTTACCTGGAATTATTAACTATCTTTCCCTTCTGGAATAACAGGAGTACAGATAGTAAATTATGAATGCCATTGACATTAGAAATTTCTTATCTGGAAAAGATCTGTTAAGAATGTCAATTATTGATGTTATATTAACAGCAGTGAAAATAGAAAATTAATAATCTTCAGGTATGATTTTTAAATACCAAGCAAAATGCCTGAGTTGAGCAACATAGAATTGTAAAATAATATAGTTAGGAAAAGACCTTAAAGGTCATTGAGTCCAATCATTAACCTGCTGAACCCAATTTAATATTAATCCATCATAAATTTAAAATGGGCTTCACAATCATTATTGAAGTCTCACAAAGCTCGAGGGATAAGCAGTGGTATCCGCTGTTACGTCAGCCGCATGGGAGGGAAAGCTGAGATGTCCTATTTGTGTGAAGTTTCTGTATTATAATAGCTTTAGGAGACTTCATCCTATTGCTAGGTGGCAGACATTAACTTTTAATTGCTTCTATGTGGATAGTGTTACATTCATTCACCCTTGTCTTCATTATCTGAACCATAGTTTATTCACAAATATTTAATGTCAATTCTGAACTGGAATATTAAATTGAAAATAGTAGCTGTGTGCGTTTAAAAGCACAATTATACAAGGATATTGCAAGCCTTAATATGGATGAGAAACAAGGCCAATTAATTTGCTTATGAAAGAGATTAACATCTGCATTGGATCTGAGGTTAAAATTTAAATTGCACTTGGACATACTATTAAATCTTGCTGACTTAATCTGAGCACACTGCTGAATCAAGGCTGAACACTGCTGAACATGATGCTTCAGGTGCTCTATAACAATTGTGAATCATTTAGCTGTGAGAACTAAACTTGTAAAGCGTAAGAAACAAACAGGCCCTCCCCATATGTAATGTTAAAAATGAAATAATAAAAAGATCTTGATTTATTCTACTTGATTTTACTGTGATTCTCTTTGAGGTAGTAGGTCAGATTAATCTTGGGTCACTGCATTGAATTGCATGGAGGTATGCTGAGGATAAATGTATTTGA
Source organism: Bolborhynchus lineola (assembly GCA_025448015.1). Taxonomy (NCBI): domain Eukaryota; kingdom Metazoa; phylum Chordata; class Aves; order Psittaciformes; family Psittacidae; genus Bolborhynchus; species Bolborhynchus lineola. The sequence continues at coordinate 58,265 of JAOEHX010040342.1, read as the reverse complement.
CATTTTTAACTATGTCTTATGTATCAAATGTGATGAAAAAGCTTCTGTCAGACTCCTGCTAACAATTTTTTTTTGTGATGTACCAGATATTGACGAATGTGAGACTGGTACTCATAACTGCCCCCCCGATTTTATCTGTCAGAATACTCCAGGATCTTTCCGTTGCCGACCCAAGCTACAGTGCATGAATGGGTTTATACAAGATGCGCTAGGCAACTGTATTGGTAAGATATTGTTATCTTGGTGAATACTTAAGTGTTGCCCATGAGTTAAGTGTAGTTTCATCAAGTTCTGAGCTTCTCAAGTCATTCTTCAGGCATGTATGCATTATTCTATGTGTTTTTTCTGCTACTTGAAAGGAAGGCTTGGTCTAACATGTAGGATTTACAGATGAAAATAATTTCAATAAAAGACTTAAGTACTAGATCTCTATTTTTAATGAGATTTGGTTACCCAAGGCACTTACCTATGCTTGAACATTTTCCTTAAGTTTTTGGGTATTTTATCTGAAACAAAAAATTTGCAATATGTCTTACCTCTATCCAAAAGGTTTTAACAAAACCTTAGTATAGAAAGCTGTAATTTATGACATCCTCTGTAACACACTTTGTTGATATTAGTATGCATGGTTTTACAGGTATATAGGTGTTTCCAGACCTGCCGTCCATTAGTTACAGCCTATCAAGAACCTCACTGTGTATGAAAATGATGGGCCGGTTATGACACATTGGGGAGGAGTTTTATTCTAAAGACTGATTGCAATCTGTCAAGTTAATGCCTTGTTTCCAAGACTCCTGCAAAACAGAATTATAACATTTATGTTAGTGGTTTCCAACAGACTCTAAATGGAATTGTCTAATGTGACCTACAAATCTATCAGTTATTCCCTTGAGTAGTATTTTCAAGTCTCAACTTAACTTTGAATTCCCCCATCGGCATAGCATGTCTTGGACTTGTGGAACTGGCTGAGCAGCAGCAGCTGCCAAGCCTAGCTCATTGTCAATCCCTCATTCTCCTGACCATATCATACCCCGTAATGCCGAAATCTGACGCTGGAAACACTGAGACTGAAAACAAAATTGCAGCCTTTAAAATTAAGTGCTTGTGCATAACAAACCCTTTGAAGAAGTGTATCTGCCATAGCTAGCACCAGGTCCATGGCAGTTAGTAGGTATTTGCCTTCACAGGCACGTCAGTTTGCAGCAGCGAAATGTCTCCTAAAATGCATTTGCTCGAAATAGGTACCAAAAAAATTTCAGAGGCTGATTCAAATGTGAATCAAATGCTACCCTATGTGGTATTGAAAGGAAAAAGTATGAAGACTTTCCTGTCTTTTCAGTGTCTTTGTAATTTGAAAATTTTACACTTCAGTGAGCTGGGATAGGCTTGGCTCAATGTTTCGCATTATACCAGGGCCCTTCTCCATGTCTGGCAGCCAACATTTTGCAAACTGGATGCTGGACTTAATACTGTACCATGCCAACTAGAAAGCAGCAGCTCTTCAGCGTTAACAGTACCACTGTGTAAAATCATGATAATATCCAAGTGAAACAGAAAAATTTTAGGCAGAGAAGTACTTGCATGAAGCTGGACATTGCTGAAGGTTATGGGATGCAAACCCAAACACTTACAAGCAGTGCTGCTCCTACAAACTGTCCGGTCTTAGTCACATTAACATTTCCAGATAGCCTCAGTATCTCCTGTAGCCACTGATTCCTGACTCTGAAACTCTTTTCCCCAAAACTAATAGCACATGTTAACCTTGTGTAACAATGGGTTCCTTACCATCTTGGCTGGATACACGGCTCAGATTATACTCTAACACAGCTTGGCCTTATTACATTTTCTGAGATTTTATTTTACAGTAGGTTCCTACCAGGCAAAAGTTTTCTTTGTCACAAACTGATACAATGCCCAGTTAGTAAAAAAACCGGGCATACATTTGAGAGATGGTAGACGGTTTCATAGTCTTGTAGTAACGTAAACAAGCTATTCACATTCTTATGTATTTACATGGACAACTCATCCCAAGACAAAGTAAGGTATTCATGGTGAATACCTGTGAGCAGTAGTTTATCTCTCTGTGAAAATAGAGTCAGCTACTACCTATATGAGCGTGTACTACCAAATAGCTCGTTCACAGGGAGCCACTACCTACAAACTGCAGTGTAACTGGTTGAGCTGGTGAACTAAATTATTGAGTTATCTCTTTGTATTGTTTAGGGGAGACTTTCAAAGGCTTTTAAAAAAATAAAAATTCTATACCAAATTTCCACTGCTTTTTAGTGGGATTTGGGCCTCTCATACCTCTCCTGATTTTCACCCTGGAAGCCTTATATCAGTGAAGCTAAATGACATAAATATTTATATTCTCCCATGTGCAGAACTTTTAAAAATCTGGGGAGTTATGTAAGGAAAGCATCTTAACTTAAACATCTTCAGACAGCAGATAGTTATACTGACTTATTGTGCTCTTTTAGATATCAATGAGTGCCTGAGCAACAACATGCCATGCCCAGCTGGACAGATATGTATTAACACTGATGGCTCATACACCTGTCAGAGAATGTCCCCCAGCTGTGGCAGAGGTTATCATCTCAATGAAGATGGAACAAGATGCGTAGGTAAGTAACAGTTAGGAAAAAAAACACAGTTTGAAGAAAACAAATTAATCTATCATTTATGTTCACCAGTTTCTTGAACTTTAGCCAAATTTTTCACATTTCCACTGTCAGTTCTTGATCCAGTTCTTCCCCTCGTGGGTGTACTAACAGGCGAATAATGACAAGTATCTACTTTCTGTCCTTCAAATAACTCATGAAACCCTATCTTCTGAGAGAGGAGAAATAATAATCACCCACAAAGAAATGTTATTGTCTGTGACTATATTAATGTACTGGAACAATGCTGTGTGGTCTTCTCAGTACATAGAAGTATAACACAAGGCCCAGTTGATATCTCATAAAAGCCATTTAAGTAGTGTTGAAAGGGATATATTATATGCTTTTGTGTGGCTTTTATCTATGGCGACTTTTGCAAAGTGAGGTATTTTTGCATGTGTTTTCAATTTTTGTAAGTGGCTTATATCAAAGAACTACAAGGAATACAGAAATACCTAAACATGTTGCTTTTCTCTCAACTTGCATGCTCAGAAGAGTACTTTCAATCACTTCTCTCACTTTTTTAGATGTGGATGAGTGCTCGTCCTCTAATCAGCCTTGTGGAGAAGGACATGTTTGTATAAATGCCCCAGGCAATTACCGTTGTGAGTGCAAAACTGGCTACTCTTTTGATGTCATCAGTAGAACTTGCATTGGTAAGTTGCACCTATCTACTTAAATAAATGCAGTAATGGCATTTTAAAAAATGACCCTGTGTAAAGAATGTTGCTGCTCTCTGCATAACCTCTTTCATCTGAATGCAAAATTGACTACTATATTATTTGTATAAATTTAATACCATATTAAAGAGCTGCTGACTCTTCAAAGGAAGGTGTATTAGTATTGTCAACATGTTATCTGTTATCCTATTAAAAGGTAAGATTATGAGAATGTGTGTAATTGCTTTCTGTGATATTTTTACATGCACCTACAGCGAAACATTCCTTTGGAAGATCAAAGCAACTATCTTCTTTATAGATCTAATTCAATTATGCACTGGTGTGCTTCTAAATGAAATTTAGTTCTGGAAAATAAAAATCAAGCTTTTATGACCACATTCTTGTCTGGACTACTACTGCAGTGAAGCCAGCCAATATATATATAGACTTCTGTATATAATTGCAGATATCAATGAATGCAGACGCTATCCAGGCCGCCTTTGTGCTCACAAGTGTGAGAATACTCCTGGTTCTTATTACTGCACTTGCACCATGGGATTCAAACTTTCAGCTGATGGCAGGTCATGTGAAGGTACGGCTGTCATATACTCTGGCTATATAGTGTGAATTACAAGTTATTGCTCTTTAGCTACTTCTGAATGATTTTAGCTTGTAGGACTGCACTGGCATGAGAAATCCACCCAGTGCATTATCTCCAATTACATGAATGTTGTTAATCAAGCCACTGTAGCCCACAGTTCAAATACATTGCTCTTAAGCTGGATCATGCAGGGATGCGTGGGTCTGTATTTACTGCATTTTGAAGGGTGATCTAACTAGGTTGGATTTAGGACCTTTAAAACCAGCCTTGCTGATATCCTGGTAGAAAAATGCAAGTGTGGTCTTGAAGGCTTCCTCCAAGTCATACACCTTGAATAGCACAGTGCAGATGAGCCTGTACTGCAAGACCCTGTTAAGCATTATACACCCAAAGCCTCCTATTTCCAGCTTACTCAGTGACATGCATCCCATCCTTTTTTAACGAAAAAAAAGAAAATTGTCTTCAAAACTTTTGTCTTATTCCTGTAATAGGAATGATGAATACAGCAAGACATTTATGGTTCAGGTATATAATTTTGCATTTCAGATTTAAATGAGTGTGAGAGCAGCCCCTGTAGTCAAGAGTGTGCCAATGTGTATGGCTCCTATCAGTGTTACTGCCGCCGTGGCTTTCAACTCAGTGACATAGATGGCATTTCATGTGAAGGCAAGTATTACTGTTTTGCAGATAGAAGATGAGCGACCATTTCTTATTCTAACCAAAACATACATGAACAATTCCAGCTACTGTAATCGTTTCATTTTAACATTTGACTCTCTTCGGTGTTTTCCTGTGAAACTATGAAACTGCATTTAATGTCCTAGTTTAGAAATATTTCTGCTTGTGTGATGTCAACTTGCTGTTTACACTGATTTGTAGCTTGCATAATTTTGTAACTTGTCAGAAATGTGGTGTTGGGTTTGGTTTTGTTTTGTTTTGGGTTTGGTTTGGTTTTTTTTTTTTACCCTTAGGAACTAACAGAATTTATATTCTTCATCAAGTGGAGATGCAGACACATATCTTACATATATAATATTACTAGGTAGTATTTTATATATCCTCTTTTTGTGGCAGGTTCTGAACTGATGTGTAAGTAGGTCCTCCTCAAATACAAGGAGGATGTGGGGGTGACCTCATGGACAAGATCCTGAATTTGGCTTTAGGTCTACAGGACTTACTAGACAGTAAGACCAAGGGCAGTTCACCTCATCTCAGTTTTCTTTTCTTGTGAGAACAAAGATAAAACTGTTCCTCTCTCTCCCTTTTGTAAAGTACTATAATATATGTCACTGCGAAGCGCTTTGCTTTATACATTTACTTTACTTCTTGGGCCCTTATATTGCTTATAATTTTCTTCACACTTCCATTTATTCCTGACAGCCTTATATCGACTAGAGCTACATCAATCTGATGATCTTTCTCCTTGCCCAGCAATTAGAATAATGAACTTGCTTTTGAAGCTTGCAGCGGGAACGCTGTACATGTGCACTTGGTTAAATGTCATGAGTGCATAATAAAGTAGTTTTCTTCTTACAGATATTGATGAATGTGCTTTACCTACTGGAGGGCATATCTGTTCCTATCGATGTATTAATATTCCTGGGAGCTTTCAATGTACTTGTCCCTCCACTGGTTACAGGTTGGCCCCCAATGCACGCAACTGCCAAGGTGAGTTCAGTAACTGCAGGAAGACCTAATTGTGTTGTAGACTTCTGAAAAGTTTATCAAGTTTTTATGTTTAAAAAGTTGTCTTTACCTACAACATTACAAGTAAAGCAGTAAACATCAGCTTGAAATCTGAAGAAAACAGTGTTTTATAATAAATATACTGGAAATTTCTGTTGTAAACTATAGAATGAAGTAGAAAATACTATTTATAATATTATTAAAGAATTATAAAATATTCTGGAAATTAAGATTCCCACTGTGAATGGTATGAGTTACTTCAGCTGTTAAAAGAAAGTATCATGTTGTAAGCATTTCAGCAAATATTTAGGTCTTGTCCACTTAGTGGCACTGCTGCTCTTCCTTTTCCTCTTTTTGCCTATTGTTTGGGTTAGTTTTCTTCTTTTTTGTTCTTCTGCCCTCTTCTTCCAATCCCGTAATAATGTTTAACTACACCCCATGTTCTCTAGTACCTAATGTGATACTTTCATCAGCTGACACCTGCAGGTGTAGAGCAAAGTAGAGGAAAACCATGTGTTTAATTCACCTGTTTCCCTTTGCAGATATTGATGAGTGTGTTGCAGAAAGCCATAACTGCTCTTTCAATGAGACCTGCTTTAACATCCAGGGGGGCTTTCGCTGTCTATCTTTGGAATGTCCAGAAAATTACCGCAAGTCAGGAGATACGTAAGTACTTTCTTTTTCAAGGTTGAACAGTTTTTTGGTGACATGTTCTTTCATGCCACTGCCGACTGAATACAGAGCATGTATACATACAAAATGTGTATTTTATTGGTAGGCCTACCCTATGTTTTGCAAACACAAGACTAGTCCCTTTCTCATGCTCCTGTTTCAGACTAAGAAAAAGGCACCTCCTTAAAAAAGGCCAAGTGTCAGTTGTTTGTATTGTGATGATATCTAGAGCCATGAGCTGATGTTCTCTTTCTGGCTGCCTTGCAGGCAACCTGTTCGGAGGGTGATACTCAGCTTCAGATTCTGACTCCTATTCTCTTTCACATGTAGTCCTTCTTTACTATTACGCTATTTCACTAGCACACAGTGAAAGAGTTCTTTTTAGGTCCCTCTCTGAAATCTTACAGGTGCTGTTGCTAAGTATTGCAAGAATGTCTTATATTTAGTACACTTTTACCTCTGTTAAAATAGCTGGAAACCCTAGAAAGGGTGGTATGATAGCTTCAGCTCATGTTTGTGTCTCTTAACCTAGCGCAAAGAAAGTCTGTGCATTCTGGTGTTGAAAATATGTGACAGCTTTGGGAGGAGGCACAGCTGGCAGCTCATTTATACTTATCAAAAGGTGCTAAGTTGAGAAGTGGATTCAGAATTTCAGTCTTGTAGCTAGAGTTCGTGCTGATGAAGATGGATGCTTTTCCTCCCACCCTGTGGCTTTATGGCCACCATTTATGGCCATCCTGTACTCCAGCAATTCTTCCAAGTGTTGCTCCATGGTCACCCACATGTGGCCCATGCCAAGGTAAGTGTTTCCTCCACCAGCTGGGGAGGAAAGCTGATAAATCACATTTGTCATCAGCTTGCTATTGCTTTTCACAGTCAGTGTTCATATACCCACCATCTTTTAGATAAAATCAAGTGTTCTGTGGCACCCCTGTAGAATGAAGCTAATGATGATCATCAGAGGGACTTCATGGGGATTAGTTAGTTTCCATTTAAAACTTAATCTGTGAAACACCATAGGAGTGTCATAACAGATGCATTTGATCAGAATGCTATAGAGTGAGTTCATGGTATAAACCCACATATTTATAAAATAAGCCTGTATTTTTACAAGTGTCAATAGTAATTAAATCTTTTGTCAATTTGTCACATCACTAAACAAGCAACGCCTCATGGTGCAGATGTTCTCATTATTTGTAATATTGTATGTTCATTTATATCCTAATTCAAAAAAAAGTCATTTACAATGGGCTAGTAAGCAGAATTAGCAGTTTTCTACTCTTATGGACATCCTTGAGTTACAAAGTTCAGTTTATAAAACATGTGTCCTACACACACATTACATTTCATCTCCTATCTTATCTATATTTTTATGCATATGTTGAAATTAATGGCTATTTGAGACATTAAGGTTCTTTTGGGGAAGTAGTAGAATGTGTGAATTGTTTTTCTGTGTCTGGGTTTTTAGGGCCCTGTAATGGCTTACTCTGCCAAACTCAAACAGACTCATAAGGAGAGATTCTTCTGATGTGCAAGGGCTATAATTAGGCCATGAGTCAGACACAAACCCCATAACTGCTCAGTGAAGTTCTAATTACTTTAATTTCTTGAGTTACTATCTTGTTGGATTTATTAGGCTTTTCCCTCTCAACAGTTAAAGACAGTTACTAAATTTATTGTAAAAAATGTGTTTGTGTAAACCAAAGAGAATATGCGTTCGGTATCTTTATTGCAAAATATTCGAGTTTGTTCAATGGGGAGATGGGTACTCTCATGCTTAGCCAATATACGAGTATTATACCAACATGGTATAAATTTAAACATTGTTAAACTTAAACATGGGTTTAAACTTAAACAGGGGAAGTTTAGGTTAGGTATAAGGAAGAAGTTCTTTACTGTGAGGGTGGTGAGGCACTGGAATGG
>JAOEHX010040342.1:22625-48953 GCA_025448015.1 Bolborhynchus lineola | reverse complement strand
CCTATCAAATTGATATCTCTCCAATTTAGAGACAAGGATGTCATGTGAGACAGTGTCAAACGCTTTGCACAAGTCCATGTAGATGACATCAACTGCTCTACCCCTGTCCCTCAGTTCCGTAGCCCCATCATAGAAAGCTACCAGATTGGTCAGGCAGGATTTCCCCTTAGTGAAGCCATGCTGGCTGTCACCAAGCACCTTGTTGTTCTTCATGTCAGGGTTTATGTATTGTGTTACCTTGTGCCCACTGAGGAACAGTTTGATAAGACAGCTCTTTAGCACCCTTTTAACATCCAAGTGAATTTATATATTCTTGAATTTTAGTTTTTTTTTTTTCTTTTTTGGCATATATAACCCACTGTAGCTGATAGATAGCATATCTTCAATAGGTTTTGCATGATAATGACATTAAATCACTTTTTTACCCAACCTTGTGCCAGGATTCAGAAATCAAAATAGTTGGCTTCTCATAACGTCTTATCTAACACAGATACCATTTCCCTCTCCTTTTTATTCAAAACACATTTCAGTTTCACCAACTTGGCACACCATAAGAAAGCCAACACATTTTCAATTCCATTCAGTTGGCACCTCATGGGATTTTTTACCCTATTCCCCAATATTTTCTTTGGAACAGCTATAATTTAATAGTCCTACAAATCCAAGTTTGTTCATTCTTATTTTTTCTGAAAACTCTTACATAGAGAAAACAGTTCTCAGTGATCCAAAAGTTTCCTTACCTAATACCTTTAAAGCAGAGATTTTTGAATGGTGGCTGTTGCAGCGGCGATTGTCCTCAGGTGAAGTAATTGTAGAATCATCCTGTATCAGAGGCTGAAAGCTCAGGATGCTGTATAGATACACTGAGCTCCAGGAGGAAACAGCCCGTGTAACCTTTCCTAGAGGTGTCTTTGCCTAGCATGGCCTGATTCTTAGTGGTAACAATTTTATTGAAGGTCTTATCTCTTTTGCTTAAATTCTGCTTTTTTTTTTGCCTCGTTCAGCCTTCAGGCTTGGTATTTCTCCAAGGATAATTAAGATCTACTCACAGTAGAACTCAACGTGCTCTACTGCCTTGCCAAATGCTTTTTGTTTTCAAATTGCATAACAATTAAATTCTCTTTATGTGACACTGCAGTCTAACATTTATAATATTTAAGCCAAGAAAAATAGCAGAAAAGATAAAGAAGTGGTTATGGCGGCATGTCAGAAATGTGTGCTGCAGTGAGCCAGACTGGGAAATATCTTTATATTCTAGGCATGTCTGCGTATTATTAAGATTACCTGTCACTTTTCATTACTGGGACCTGTTTTTAACTGCTTAGAATTTTGCCAGAATGTAACCAATGGCTAAAATTTCACATGCCAAGTGTCTGATTTGCGCTCAAACTTTGGCAGATTTCAGCAAAAGCAGTTCACTCATTTCCAAGAACAAGCGTAACGAGCAGCAGGTTTGTTTGCTTACAAAAAAAGCAACAAACAATTGTCTTCTGATTTAGCAGATCTGAGCTTCTGTCTCTTCTATGGCTTGAAAATTCCTTGAGACTTTCCAGCTCCAGACAGGAGGGATATGCAAGGTTGTCCATCCTGTCTACTGTACTGCAAAATGCTGTATTCCTGTATCGGCCTGAAGTGGAACTCCAGATTCTCCTCTGCTTAACAAATGTCTGTGAAAACCAGCTAGCAGCTGGTTTTATTCCCTTTAAGTTCTAGTCTAAGACAACCCCCCCCTTCTCTACATAGCTGCTCTATTAACATCAATGTAGAGATCACGTTGTGGTGACACAGCCTGGCTGATGGCTCACCTGAGCCTCGAGGTATGGTGCAACCTACTGAAAAGAAATGCAGACCAATAATAGCAGGAGTGAAGGCCATCGTAATGGAGTATATTCTAGGAGGTGTGGAAGATTATTACAGCTCTGGAAATCCATAGGGTTGAATTTCAGAGATATGTAGTGTATAGTTTAGTAATAAGACTTGCTTAGTTGTTCAGCATGTTGAGATGTTTTCCATGGATGAAGTAAATTACAAAGTCATAAATCGTGCAATTAAAAGTTCTTGTCTTTTCAGCACATGAGGAGTTGTTGCATACCATTCAACTCTTTCGGGCACAAAGGAGGGAAAATGAGGCTCAGAAATTAGCAGGAGGGAAAGCAGAAAATATTTCCTCTTCATTTCTTCATTAGGAGATGTTGTATTCATTATCTAAAATGGAATCTCTCCAGTTCTGGTAGTTTTCCTTTATGAGTAACCAGTGTTTTGTATACGAAACTCACACTATGAGAAATTGTTCAAAACCAATATTTCAGCCACAAAATCAAATGTAAGGGAACAGAGTAGTGAGTGAGCTAAAATAATCAGGAACAAATTCAGAAAAAACTTTAGCAGCAACATGTGCTTATTTTTCTAGCTCATGTGCCCAATTGCAAACATTTGCAAAGATGTATATAACCCCACCTCACTGCAAAGCAGTGCGTGTTTTTCTTGGACCCTGGTTGGGTTTCTCTGGTAGCGTCTTGCTGCCTCCTCAGCACTCCCCTTCCCTTGCTGGGTTCCCTGTGCTCTCTCCCACAGCGACACGGCGTGGTGGCAGGGTATGGTGGCTGCACGGCCAGCTCATCCAATCTGAGATGCCACGGAGCTGGAGCAGCATCCCGGATCTTGGGATGCTTACTCACTAGCAGTAGGTTGTTGGATTCCCTTGCCTTATGATTTTCTTCTGCCCACTGAAGGGAAGCATTTAAATAAGGTCTAAAGAGTACAGTGGGATTTAAATGCTCATTGCTTATTGCCTTTGTGGTGAATGACCCCAGAATGAACTGTGGTTCTTGAAAGCAGTAATATTTGCTATCTCTCCTCTGTGGTTATTTGATGAAACGATTAGTGAATAGTAACTAAACTATAGTGAAGTGTGCAGTGTGTAGTGTGCACCACCGAAGAATATGATAAAAGATAATGAATTCTGAATAATTCTAGCTTCTAGCTTCAGGTGCATCTGTCTTCACAAATGAATCAGGAAAATGCCCTGATTCAGAAAGTTGTTATTAGGAAACTGGAAGCTTTAGGGTTCTGTTCTCTTAAAAAATCTAGCTATTATTATATGTATTTTACTGTTATAAAAGAACAAATCAGGGCATTTTTATGAGCATGTAAATGATTATGAGCAGGTACATGACTCCAGAAAGATTTACATGCAGAAAATATTTCCAACTAAGAAATTAACTGTCTTGACTTGCTTCATGATTTCAGCAAAACCAAGTAATTTTTTTTTTTTTAGTGGAGTTATTGATGGCATTTCAGAAAAGAATGCAGAACTTGCTATACCTGAAAATATTTCAGGAGTATCCACACCTAATTAGCCGGTCATCCTGTGAAAACTTGTGCATGCTCTTTACACAGATGAACAAAATAAGGAATGCATTTAAGTCTTCAAAGAATTGCTTTGTACTTTCATTTGCAAGTGGTATTAAAAGAAAATATAGAACACATTAACTGATGAACTGAGGGTGCTTTTAACTACTCTTTTTGAAAGTGCTTATTTTGCATACAATGAAAAGTTCCTGGAATTCAGGTCACGATGCATTGGCAACAAAGTGGGGCTTGCTTATGAGCTACAGTTCTGTTGATACCAGATACTCCTGATAGGAGCTCAATCTCATACGTCAAAGTAAAATAAATGAAATGGGCACTCACATGTCCTTGAGGTAGTAAGAAGCAAGCCAGGCTTTCATGCTGGAGCATTTGTAAGTAAAGGAGTGAGTAAACAGTTTAGGTTCTAAAGCTTCAGCCTGTGAACTTAATATTGCTTTTAAGTGGAGAGTCTCTTGTAGATAATGTAATTGAGTTGTAGTTGTGCATGAGGTAAGTTTGAGCTAAATGCACCACCTCATCATCCCCAAATTTTGCAAAGTCAATGTCCAGATGAGATCATCATGTCTATCTCTACTTCTGTGCACTTGTCTTGAGAAGATGTTCACCACAACTTGAATGTGGTGTTGGGCATCTTTAATCTGAAATTTATATAAACTCCCCTTGTATGCAATTCTTAAAACACTTCTCAAACCCATCATGTATCATGACATGTTGGATCTCAATTAATGTGCTGATAGACTACAACATTCTTTAATAGCAGTGACTTTCATGCTCATACCTGTCTGTGCCATAGTATACTGGATAAACCTCACAGTTCTCAGTAACAGAAAGGGAGGAGGTTGCTCTCTCCATGCAAATCATGATTTCTAGTGCTGACATTCATTGTTCCCTTTCAGCCTGTATAGGAGATTTCTTCTTAGTCCTCTTGACTTTTTCACAGTAATATAATGTCTTGTGATAAGGGAAAGAAACAGCAAAGGGCAACTTGCTTACTCACCAGCATCATTCCTGTAACTCAAAGCTGCATAACAGTGGACTGAATGTGTAGGTCACATGCTGCAGACATCAAGCTGTTGTATCTTGCTTTCAGTGCTTTCCTTAGATGGGTGTTAAGACTGACTCATGTTGGCTGTCCTGGAAGCACAGAGGAATACTGTGCCAAATCAAGAGGAGCAAGGTTTTCCTTCAAAGTCAATAAACCTTCACCTACAGGCAGTGTTGGAAATAAGTTTTACATTCCTCTATATGCTGTCAATTGATGAACATATGTACTGCAGTATCTAAAGTGCCTCTTCTCTCTCCGAAAGACTGACTTTTTGTATATTTGTGGTTTTCAGAATACTTCGCTCTGCCTTAAAATCCAGCCAGACATGCCAAGTAGGACACGGTCAACTCAGTAACCACCTAGGATCTCTTCCTTTAATTAATATTATGTCCAGTCAACAAAAGGATAAAACTGAGGGAGAGGGGAGGCAGCATTCTTCGTGGGAAGAGCTTAGCTGATCTAGATGCAAATAAGCTCTCACTTGCACTGAGGTGCCAGACTCAGTCCATCTGTGTGCAATTAAAGGGCAGCACTTCTGAAAATGGCAATGCTTTTCCAAAAGCACCTGCTACAAAAAAGTTCACCCTTATTTAATAAATGCCCATTTGCAACAAGAGTGAGGTGCCAGGCTGAAGAATGGATACAGTATGCAAATCAAGATATCTTTTCCCACCCCCACTGCCCTTGCTCTCCTATCACGCTTGCTAAATGTACGCTAATCTTCCTCTTGTCTTGTGTTCTCACTTTTCTTGCAGTCGCTGTGAGCGCTTGCCTTGTAATGAAAATAAGGAGTGCCAGAGCCTGCCTCTGAGAATAACCTACTATCACCTCTCTTTTCCTACCAACATTCAAGTACCCACCGACATTTTCCGCATGGGCCCTTCCAATGCTGTCCCTGGGGATAAAATTCTGCTGTCCATCATCAGCGGGAACCAGGAGGGTTTTTTCACCACAAAAAAAGTGAACAACCACAGTGGCATTGTGGTCATGCAGCGGCAAATCACAGAACCCAGAGACCTTCTTCTGACAATCCAAATGCAACTTTTCCACCATGGAACTGTCAACACATTTATTGCCAAACTTTTTATCTTTGTCTCTGCACAGCTTTGATCCCTAACTTACAGGCACCATTGGCTACCTTTTCTCTTTTAAAAGTAGCTTTTATTTCCCAGTTTTAATAAAGTTTTAGTTCATCTGTTGCATGCTGCACTTGCATTTTATTTGCCATCATCATTACAGTTCTCCACTTTCCCCCTGAACGTCTCAATTTAGGGAGATTCTTACATGTTCTCTGTGTCATTATAAAAAGCAGAAACAGGTGTCCAAGAGCTTATTGCCTGAGTATACTGAGGACTGAAAACAATTAATTTACTTAGCATAGTAGTGGAGATGGTTTCATTTGACGATACACAGCTGCATATGTTTAGGTCTAAATTTTTTTAGACAAGACAGGTATATAATTTGACCTGCCTCAACTGAGACATTTTTAGAGAGTTTCATCACTTAAGGGGCAAATTTTCTGTGCATTTTCTGAAAATCTGTGAAAAGAGTGTAAGTTAGGCCCTTAGGACCTTACAGTGCCCAAACACACAAGTGGCTTTGAGAATGGGGAGCCATATTCTCAAGCTGCACTAGTTACCATTGCTCTGTTGTAGCCAGTGAGCTTGTGCTGATTTCCATCAGGTACAAATCCCAGTTCTAATTTTTAAAGATGGTACAAAAGAGAATCTCTTCTAAAGGACATTTATTTTTGAGATTTTTCATCTTCTTTTCTGTGGAATTTCCACTTAACTGAAAAACTAATGATGGGAAAAGAGCAATGAAATTCCTAACAGCATTCAGCTACTAGCAGAGAGCTCTTTTCTATTTCACAGGCAATAACTTGAGATGTGTCTATAGGTACATTTGAAAAAGAGATTTAGTTGGTTTCTCTCCAACTTCCATATCAAAGCTGATAAATATTTAATTTTAAAGACTTTACCCACTACCACCACCCAAAAAATCCCAACCAAACCCTAGCAGCCCCGAAAGATAAGCCAGAACTCCAAGATCCAAATCTTTCTTCCTTTACTTCTACAAGTTTCTTCATTCACCTCTATGCAGTCAAGAAAAATGTAGAAAATACAACTGGAATTTCTTCAGAATCCTTTTCTTTTATGACCTGGAAAAGAATTTATTTTACTTTTCAGTCTTTGTATTGATAAATATTAAAAAGCTCAGTCCCAGAAGTATGACCTAAAAATCAGTGCTCTTTACATGATCCTAGGCTCAGATATCTCTGTCGCCTGGTACATAGGCAGAATAGCCAGTCCGTAAATGAATAATAATCCATATGAATGCACATATAAAAAAAAAGAATGCTTCACCAAATAAATGCCGAAGACACAGTAAAGGTACAAGGTTAGAAACTGTGAACATTCTAAGCCAAGATCACAAGCCTTAATCAGCTGAACACAAGGAATTACTCTATTAGCTGTAAGCTGCAGGCTCTTGGGCTCATCATCAGCCAAGGACTAGATTGGGGCATGATTGCAGCACTCTGCCAGAGTATTACATGTTCCCTAAGGCAAAGTTTATCCCAGCTGGCTGACAGGAGTTCAAGTCTCATGAGGAGTGCCAATGTTTAATAAGTCTGTTGACACATACTTATAAAGCTGCCAGAAGCTGCCAGTGGGGATAGAGTCCCAGTTTTAAATATTGAAATCACAAGCCCGTGCTACTGGAACTAATGGGGTCTCTTACCACCACTGAAGATGCTCGTATATAAATGCCTTCTGGTTACCAGTTCATTATGAGGCCATAATTAAGTAGGATAAAGATTCAAAAAGAAACTTAATTTTTTGCATGCATTAATATATATTTGTTTGGCAGTGTGAGAATTTGGCTCTCAGTATAGTAAAATGTTACTATATTAATTGCTTTTAGCAAGCAATTCAAGAACATGGAGCTCAGATTTTCGTGTATGAGACGCTTTAATGCTGCAATGTGGCTGGAACTTTCAAGAACATGTATGTAATTATGTAGTTCCATTTTTTGTGCATGGTTCTTTCCAAATGGAAATGAAATCACAGTTCCTGAACCAAAGAACTTACTAATTGAATCTAAGAGAGAATACGAAAATAAATTACACCAGGACCCAAGAAGAAATGAAAAATTATATTCAGGAAAAGATTATTTGCAAAATAATCGGAGCAACTGAGCTGCTTCTTTACTTTTTTCCTCTTTTAAATGAAAAAGATCTCAAAGAGGCACCAGCTCCAGAGCTGCAATTTTTGTTAGAGGGGCAAAACTTGAAGGAAAGGTTTGAATAAAGATGTTTCTCAGCACTTAGGAAGAAACTTTTGTCACTTACTGTCCTTACTATAGAAGGACATGAGCAGAAAGGAAAACATCAGTTAATCAGAAGATCAAACGTAAAGATGATGTGTAAGGATAAAATTAAAAAGTATTTTAAGATCAGAGCACATCATTAATAACAAATAACAGGATTTTAAATAGATGCTAGTTATCAAAGAAATTATTCCAGGAGTTGTCTAAAAATGGGATGTTGAAGCAGTGTTACTCAACTGTACTTTGGAAATGCTGAAGCAATTAGCAGGGATATCAAAAGAAAGGTGATAAAAGAATGAATATTGGGGCAGGACAAAATGAAAATAAAAGCATAAACTCAGATTTAGTAGTATGGACAGAGCATGCAAGAAAGAGAAAAAGTTTTGGGATCTATAAGAGGAGGAAAAAATGGTGTGAAAAATAGAGCTGGCAAACATTTTTCTGTAATATGTATGGCTACAAGCTGGATTGATCTAGAAATCAGTTTTAGTCAGGAACTAACACAAATCACTTGTGATTGTTGTGACCCTCAGTTTCTGTATGCAGGGTACCTAATTCATGTCAGAATGCTCTACTCCAGTGAATCAAAAGTGAGAATTACAAATGCAAGTCTTAGAACTTCATCTTAAATTCCTGGATTTTTGGATGAGAATTTTAGAAATGTTTCTATTTGCCAAATTCTGTTCCAGCTGAAGGCAAGAGTAAAGCTCCTTTTTCTTTCTAGAAGGAGCAAAGGCAGACCAATGCTGAGTGCTTCAGACACTCACACCAGTGTTTCCACATATAAATCCTATTATCTAAATGCAGCTATGAAAACGTAGGATGCTGTATGTATTGTACCAGTACTACTTTATTAGTAATAATGTTCCAATGTCAGTTATGCAAGTTACCATTTATTGGTGTCCCTAAAACCTTTAGAGGATGTTATAGTTATTATTTGCATTATGTAATGCAAAGAGAAAAAAATTTTAAGAGCTTTTCCATCATTTTTAAACATGTTGTTGGAAGTAAAACCAGTCTGACTTGGCTCTTGTGACCCCAACTCAGCAGGATCCTGAGGAAAGATGCAGTGTTTGTTTGCACGGCTGTATATATGTAAATGTCTGCTAAACTCCTCTATATGCAGCCAGGGAAAAAAAAAAAGAAAGAGTGGGGAGAGGGAAACAAACATGAATGATGCACATTTTACTTCAATTCTATTTATTATGTATTTTGAAATAGACTAGATTAAGCTGGAGGTAGCCTGTGTAATTTATCTGATCCTTATTTCACAGACATGAGGGTCAGCTAGCTGGAAGTCCTTTCTTAATTTGGCAGCTGAGGTTTAAGGGGATGGAATCACTTATTGTAGATCAAACTATTATGTCCATATCCATAATTAATTTGTTCTGAAATGACGAGCATAAAGCATTTCAGCAGAAAGATGCATTCTATTCTCTGTGAGTTGTCTAGAAAATGATGAAATTTTGTACCCAGGTAACAGTGGGAAGTAAAAGGTCTCTCCTGGCCTCCATCTCCTGGCCAGTCTCAAAAACATCAACTACAGAGTGAAAATCACAAGCCAGGCTCAGCTGGTGTAAATTAAGGCAGCTTCATCGCCTTCCTGTGGACTATGCCCGTTCACATCTGCTAAGGCATGATTTCCTCAATGTTGATTTATGTTTTCTCTTTTATCTTTATTTTAGCTTTATGCAATATCAGCTTGTTTGGCTTTGCTTTCTTTGGTGAGCAAATGTGCGTGGCATGTAATAAGAAGTCACTGATATATTTAGTATTAATAGAGCCATAAAGTCCCTTAGAACATCTGAAAATGATGGCTTGTAGGTGTGGACTTGGACAACACATTTTGAAAAGAGCAAGAACCATTTGTTTCCAGAGGAATCTGCAAACTAATTCTTCCATTTTTGTTTCCCTTTTACTCAGAGTATTTTTCTTCCTTTTAATCTTTTAATTCCCCCCCTCTGACACTGCAGTCTTTTCTTTTTTCCACTTAGAAATATGAAGAAATGGGCAGGTCAAAGTTGAAATCATTTGTGGGGCTTAGTCACATTGAAAGTCCCAGCATAGCCCTTTCATCTCTCATGAACACAGACTGGGTATTGTGTGAAGTTCTTGAACTGTAAGTGACTTTAAATTCACTCTAGTGGACAAGGGTGAGAAGTCGTCATTTAACTTTTAATAGACTTTCAGGGACGAATGAGCAGCTGGTTGAGATCGAATATGAAATGACCCTTACCAATCCCCCGAACTCAGAATTCATGAGATTTTAAATAATGTGGTTAACTTTTTTCCTCTCCCAGTTTCCATTCCTCTGTTTTCTCAGTTTAAATGGAAAGGGAGCATGTGAAAAAAAAACCCCAGCAAAACCAAAAAAAAACAACAAAAAAACTTCAGAGACACTTTTCTGGCTCTTTTTGCACTGAAAATCGTGAAAGAAAGTTAATCCTTCAGATTTCCAGAGTGGGAATTGTTTCCTGTTTATATGGCTTATATCACATGGAGTGCAAAAAGTCTTGTGCAAATAAGCGCAGCTTCGCTGGAATTGGTGAGACCATGCCAGTGCACTGCAGCTGAAGATCTGGGCCTAATTGTTTGGTCCTTTTGTACTTTGGAAGAGATTTTACATGGCATCTTGGCATCTCATGCTCTACAGTTCTCCCTGTTTTCACATGTCTGGCTTGAAGCACTGGATTTAAGGGGATTTTGACCGCAACTCAGCTGAGCCAAGTTTTTCAGTGGTCTAGCAGTTGATGATCTGCATTTGTCTCAGCTTTTGAGGTGAAAAATGAACACTTCTATCAATTATAGTTTCTAACTCCCCAGATTGCAAAGCACAAATAAGTAATTAATTTTCAGAATATACATGCATATTTCTCTCTCGTTTCTCTTAGTGTCAGACTTGAAAAGACAGATACTATCCGTTGTATTAAGTCTTGTCGACCTAATGATGTCAACTGTGTGTTGGATCCAGTACACACAATTTCCCATACTGTCATTTCACTGCCTACGTTCAGAGAATTTACAAGACCTGAAGGTAAGTGGTTTGTTCCTTGTTCCATTTAAGACTACATCATATAAAACCTCCACCGGAAATCCTTGCCTAAAGCCTGACTTGCTACCGGTGCAGTAAAATGTTTGCAGAGTTCCAAATTATAGTGTACTATTCATTTAATTAAAACCTTCGATATCCAGGAGTTTTAATTTTATGGGGCAGAGAAAGTCATTCAGAGCTCTAACTCATATAGCTTACTAGGAAATAAATATTGAGTCTGAATTCCCAGGCACTATATTTACCCAGGTAATAGCCATGTGCCCCATGACTTTTTTTTTCCCCTTTTGCAGATTTTGCCATAGTAAGTAGGTACTCATTATATTCCTCTCATCTGTTTGTGGTCTGTTGTTTTCTATTGACAGGTGACTTGTTCCAAAAATATAGCCTTTATCTATGTGCAAACATTAATCACAAAATACATTCTATTGAATATGCTATCTAGTACTGTGATTTGCTAATTTTTGACCTATGAAACAAATGTGTTTTCTAAAATATAGAAAAAAGGAAGGGAAATTTCAAGGGCTGGACAGGAAGTTTCTAAGCTAGGTTTCTCAAAAAATATCCAAGTGAGTATCTGTCCAGTCATCTGAAGTGAATTTTACATCCCTAGATGCTGTACTCTCATGGACACTTCTGTATTTCTTTAGTTCTTTCAGCCTCTGCAGCACCTGCAAGTTTTTAAGTCCTGCAGTTTCATAAGGATAGCACTCACTTTGCTTAGTTCACATACATACATGCAGATCAAGAGCCAATTTTTGCTGCTTGGCATTGGTATTCACTTTCTGGCAGCTTCACCAGTGATTGTGTACACATCCATAGGCGGGATGACTGCTTTCAGCCCTGCTTCTCTGTAGGATGAACCTATTCAACAATTTGCTGTATGGCAGAGACACAGAGAGGGAAGTGTCTGGGAAAGGAAGATTATTTTGAAGGTGATTTTAAAGCACCTAAATCTCCATTTCTGATGGATGCAGAGTCGCAGCCTTGCTGTGTCATAAATTTGTGCTAAATGAAAGCCAAAGTTGTTTCTTCAATTCTGTACCAGGCAAAAATATTGGGCAAGAGACGTCCTGGTCCTTGTTCATATAGGAACAATTTAACCACCAGTAACTTAGCTGTGTAGAGCTGCTATAGATTGCATCAGGCCTGTTTCAGGCCTTGGCTGGCCCTACTTCACAGGAAGCGGAGGAATGCCCCATAGCCACTTCTACTCCCATGCATGCTCCTTCAATTTCACCAGGTGTATTGGCAGCAAAGCTAAGGATTTGGCCCAGGATGATTCCCAAACTGTTGCCTCATTAGTCCACCCTTACGATTTAATAAAAAGAAACCTAGCAATCTGAGAGTATGACTGAAGCTCAGGACATGTTCCTAAAATGTAATTCAGTGCATGGCCTTGGGTGAATTCTTACAGCTCCATGATTTATTTTCATCATCTGTAGAGCAAGGGTAATAATGAGAGTAATAATACTTACTCCTCCCCCCCCAAGGGGCTAAGATACTCTTACTGTTTTTTAAACCTAAAACCTTTTTCCAGTTCTCAGAAGGGCTCCAATTTGTAATGGCAATATCTTAACTGCCTAATGGAATCAGAGTTCAGGGGTTTATACGTTTGGTCCCCTTCCCCTGCCCACCCTGTGGAACCTCAGTGTTGTCCTCTTTGGGACTTTGTCTGGAAGTCTGCCTGGTTTCCAAGAGTTGTCTTTCTGGACTCTAAAAGTAATAGTGTTTTGGCTTCAGGGCTTCTTGGATGGTGCAGGAGGAGAAAATAAATCTGTCTGAATGCTCCCTTCCCCCAGATCTTATTTACATTTTAAAGGACAAACTGAGAGTGGTGGGGGAGGGGATTGTCCTCCACCAGCTTTGAGGGCAAGTCATTATGGATCACATTCTGTCGGGTTCTTCAGTGATGTTTTCAAATACTTCTCAGTACATTCTGTGATCCTCTTTCTTTGCAGAGATTATTTTTCTTCGTGCCATCACACCTACATATCCGGCCAACCAGGCAGATATCATATTTGACATAACAGAAGGAAATTTAAGAGATTCCTTTGATATCATCAAGCGTTACATGGATGGTATGACAGTGGGTGAGTAGTGTTTTCTGTTTACTTTCTTCTCTCAGTAATATTGTAGAACAAGGTCAAGGAAACTAACTCAAGTAATTAACTCCCACCTTGATTTTCAAGCCTGTATTGATTTATTATTCTCCGGTCCAATCTATGTAATTTGAACTAATATCACAATTAACTTTTTATTAAAAATAGTAGAGGCCTAAACTTCAATTTGAGAAATGTTCTAACTTCTTTCAGAATTGGTGCTAATTACAAGTGCAAATATAGCTTCATTTTCAAATGATGAGCTTTGCCCATTATAGTCAAGCCTAATATAATAATACAGCATGTTAGTGAACAGACTGTAAGATTAATTAATGGTTCTTGTTTAAACAACATTGCACCAATTTCTGGATAATAGTTTTTTTAAAGCAGGACTGGAACTGTAACCTGTTTTAATACTTAATGAAAGGCTGGTTCAGTTTTAAATCAATACCTTTGTTGAAGGTAAAAGAGATCTGACAAATGCTGTGGTTCAGAAGAAACTTCAGAATGGAGCATACACATTTGATTTACAGTCTCAGCTTTGCAGGGAAGAGACATGGCAGGAGGTATACCTGTGTATACGGATCATGTTGTAGATCTGCAACTATTTATATAGCAGGGAGGGACTGCAACACAACTTGAGGTCATTCTTTCTGATAGACTTCTCTCAGAGCAGGGCTTTTTTGGGGGATATAGTGCATAATGTATGCAGCATGTAATATGTATAGTGTATCTAGCATATATGTATATATATACATGCACACAGATATCTCTTTACAGTGTTATGCTGCTTGGCTTTCACTCTGGGACCCAGCATACCCAGGAGCAGGTGGAAAATCATGTGAGGGTTGCAGAGCAGGAGCCAGTCCTGTCCCAGCTGATGTGTTGCTCTTCCTGATGCAGGTTGCTAGTGTTGTAGCAGGGGAATGTGCTGTGATTCTCATGCTTAAAAATTGAATATGCCAGGTATTAAAAGGTAATATTTGATTGCTCTTTATTAATGTTTATTTATGAAAATAAAGGACGACTGTTCCCACTGAATATTTGTGCTTCAGTATGTGAATGTGCAGGTTCTCCTCAAGTTTAGACATGTGAAACTTTATCAGTTTTCAGGAGTCAAAAGCACAGCAGAAATTGGGCAGAAATATTTTACAGTGAAAATAGTGGATTACTCTGTGATTATTTGTAGTGCTCTAATAGTGAAACAATGGATGGTGCAAAGTTTGGTTAGGGATTTTTTCTTTTAATCCATTGTATATCATACAGTTCATAATCCAGACCATGTTACTAGAGAGTAAGTTAGCTGGAAGTACATCTGTTTCTCAGTTTAAAAAACTTGTAGATGTGGCAATTCGGGACATGGTTTAGTGGCAGGTGTGGCAGTGCTCTGTTAACGGTTGAATTTGATGATCTTAAAGGTCTTTTTCAACTAAAAAGATTCTATAAATGTATGTGCTTCTGGGTTTTCTAGCAGGACTTTGGATGAACAGATGGTTTGTGAAAGAGTCATACTTATCACGATCTGAAGGTGGCACTGTTGCATTTCAGAAGCATGATATTACAACCTGAATTGCGCAAAGGTTTTATGAACTGTAGATAAAAATCATCAGTCATTAGGTTTATATGTCTTTCTTTATCAAACAGAAGTATACATGTGAATGCTGAGAAAGAGGGAGAGTCTGTTAAAGTGGGATGATAAGATTACAGATTTCAGGTATTGGGTTGATTCTTTAGAAGAGTATAAATGTTATCAGATCCCACAGTAGTTACAGTAGTTTGCTTTTCGTGCTGTATGCTTCTTTCTGTCTGAAAAAAAGAAAGAAGGATGTGTTTAGAAATTTGGCTGGCCAAGGTATTCGCCTGAGGGAAGCTTTTCCATTTTGAATAACAGGACTGCGTGTCGATGGTATTTTACTTAGTAAATTGGATATCTGCCTCACAGCGTTAGAAGAAAAAGGATATTCTTATACAGCAGGTTGAGAAGATATGATATATGCCTAAGTACATTCCCAGTTCTGCAAAGAATTGAGCAACTCTTTCTTCACCTCAGTTCCCCCATGTGCCACATGGAGATGATAAAACATGCCTACTACTGTCTTAATTAACTTCTGTATGTATGATTCTTAATTAATTCCTCTATGTAAAACTACTTTGAGATTAATGGATGGAAGCTGCAGAGTAAACTGCCTGAAGCAGAATTGGAAAAGGGAAAACAAAACAAAACCCCAGCTGATCCTTACCTGAAGAGGCAGAGATTCAGGGCGACATGTTGTATGTGTGAAATCAGG
Source organism: Bolborhynchus lineola (assembly GCA_025448015.1). Lineage (NCBI taxonomy): Eukaryota > Metazoa > Chordata > Aves > Psittaciformes > Psittacidae > Bolborhynchus > Bolborhynchus lineola. The sequence continues at coordinate 33,767 of JAOEHX010040342.1, read as the reverse complement.
ACTACAAATAATTCTGCCAGCAGCAGTTCTGCTGCTCTCATCAGAGTATCATTTTTTTTCTTGTTAATAAGCAGAATGTTAGGTGTTTCCATGAAAGTGCTGAGTAGTTTTAAAGAAAATAAGTAAGATGGGATCCTAGTCCTCCAGAGTTCATAAAGTGAGTCCCTCTTGTAAAGAAAGAAGCTTGCGTAAGGGTGGAATAAGACAAAGGGCATAAGCAATATCAGAAAGATTCACTGATTATCTCATTAAGTTACATGAACATAAGAACTATGGGGATGTAACATAGGGACTCTAGCAGAACAAATTCCTAAGTAGTTCAGTAACCATTGTCCCACATATGAGACAGTAACTGAGAGGTAAATAGGAATCTTTCTTCAAATCTAATGTTCCAGCTTGCTGCAATCAGCAGTTTATATGGTTCTGGGAAAGTGTACCTGGGCTGCCATGCTTGATGGCCACTAATAGACATATGCCTCTTAAATCTCTGTAACCTGTTTTTAATTATTATTAATTTTTGCTGTCTATATTGTAGAGGAAAGAATACATTTACCCTGAAATCAGAGATGGATGGGTAAAAGGAATAATAAGCATGTTTCATTCTGTGTAATATTTCAGGAGAAATGACCAGGGTATCAAAGCTATTTAATCTGGTAATGGAAATTAGACTGCCAAATACCTTTGTCTACAAGACAAATTTTCTCTATAAGAGGAAAGGTAGAAAACCTTTACAGGAGTTCTGTGGGTTTATTTTCTTTAAAGAAAAGACATGGAGTAGCCAGAGACAGATGAAATGCATAAGAGCATGAAAAAAAAGGCCAGAAAATAATTACTAGTGTTACTGAAAGGGCTGAGTGTAATAAATGTTGACTTCATGTCAGAGCAGAGGAAACTGATTAAGGCATTCAAAGAAAAGAAGGAGCACTGAGAAAAGAGGGGGAGAAAGGATAGATCAATGAAGACACCCTTGCAGGAAATCCTTCATTAGTAAAAGAGTTTTTTGCTAGGATGTCACAAACACAAGAGGTGACACCTTAAGAAGGACCTGTGTTTATGTGAATAGAAAGGTACAAGATGCTCTCAAAAGTGTAACACTAAAAAAATGTGAAAAGGTACAGGTTCCTTTTGGTAAAGGCTTAGAGAGTGGGAGGAGCTGTTTGAGAAGGACTTACAGAAGAAAAGTGAGGACTTCAATACTGACAAAGAACTGTGGACTGAAGAATAAGGTCATCAGTTTTAGCCATTATCTATTTAAGTTGACACTGAGACATCAAGGAGAAGATGTTAGTGAAGCTGAGAAATATGTAGGGTTGGATGGAGAGTGGCTTGTCAGGCTGTTTTGTGATTTGTTGATGGAAAGACAGAAGCTGAGGTCATAGGGGAGATGAGAGTGTGCAGCAACAGGTTGTGAGGAGGGAAAGAAAAGACACTAGAAGCAGAGGAAATAGTTGCTCCAGGAAATGTTAAAAGAAGAAAGAGCACAGTCTCCCAAAGGGGATGTAGGAAAAGCAGGCACAAGTGTGGAAAGGAAAGAGGTAAGGATAGTATTGCAAGATCAGGGAAAGAAAATACATCAAATGGGAGTCAGTGATCAGCCATATCAGACACGGAGGAGCCAAAAGAAGTAACAACAGACTCCAGAACTAGCTATGCTGACCTACAGGAAGTATTTTCCAGTGGAAGAGAAGGCATGAAAGCCAGCCTGCTGGAGTTACAGTGCATAGACTTCTTGCAAGCTGAAGAAAAACAGTTGTGTAAAAAGTTGTCTCCAATATTTCTACCTTATTGTGTTAAAAAGAGATGTGAAACTCCTTTCTTTCCTGGTTCAAGAAGTACTGTAGAGTCTTTGCTGCCTGGTGTGGTTACAGTCCAAGGTGGCAGTGAATCCAAAAGACCCTGTTAACAACTGCACATCACTTATTAGCATGGGTGGGAGGAAAGCAGAAGTGCAAGCCTATCCAGTTGTGGATTTTTTTAAAAAGCTTTTATAGACTTTTCAGTGCATTCCTCTTTTAACCAGCTGTCAGTGAAAAATGAAGAATGCATTTTCAACCTGTACAAAAATGTCCTATCGATGCCTAAGGTATTATCAGATACTATAAAACATTTCCCCCCTCAGCTATGCATTCATTTCCTTAGGTGACTGTAATACCACCTTGTAGTCTGGTAAACTTCAGGAAGACTGTAAAATTTTGTCATACAGCACAAAGCAGTTTTGATAGGCTGAAATCTTTCATGTTGCTTTCAATGCTAACTTAAGCAGATACTCTTGCCTATTAAGCGGAATTGTACTATTCTGATCAAAAGCATACAGAGTCAATACAATTATAAAATTTCACTTGTACCTATAGAGCTTCTCAGGGGCATTGTGCTGGTGCTAGAATACACTGATATCAATGTTGCTTATAATTTTACAGATATGTACTGCTGTTCTCCATTGTTATGGCAAGAATTTCACTGCTATCTCTGTGATGGCTTTCCAGCCATGTGTGCATGTATGAGAGTTCATGCTATTACCCTTGAATTACTACAGAAAGTGTCACAACTACTTATAGCACAACAGTAGAACTAGTAGTAGTAAAATTTTTACTATGGTATCATAATCATCTAGTATGTTCCAGAGGCTGGGAAGGCACATTTAAAAAATTATCATAAGGTAAACAGAAACATACCATAAGGAAGTGTGTTTGTGTAATCCATATTGATTGGGGGCAGAAGGAGACTGTAGGTTTATTTGACTTTTGAGGAAACCTCTCCTTAACACAGGGTAGTACTTCTGTGTCTTGTAAGTAGTTTGGCCATTCCCAGTGTGGCAAGGTCTTTTCACAGTCTGCCATGCTGTGGTCTGACATTTGTGTGGTCTGACATTTGTGTGGTCTGACATTTGTATGGTCTGACATTACATTCAGAGGCACTGGATTGCAAAAAATTTGGTTCTGAACTTTGTCCTTGGACCCACTCTGCAGTGCTGGGCAAGTGCTTTCACATTCCTCTCTGCTTTTCCCTTATCCTCTGTTGCTTTAGACTTTATCTTTGGGCCAGAGGCTGGCTGGCTCTTACCATGCATTTGTTACTGTGTTTAGCATAATGAGATCCCTGGACTGATCTGGGCTTCTTGGCACAGCTCTAATGCTGAAGACAGCAGTTCACCTGCAATTGCTTCTCTGTGGGGAAAGGGGGGCTAGGTGTAGGCAGAGTCAAGGTGTCCAGGAGAGCTCTGCTGTTCATGGGTGAAGATTTCAGCACGTATGTTATCGCCCCTTGTGGGTACTCTTACTAGAAAGTAAGCAACATTAGCCACCTTTTGTCATGACTATAATGTCATTAGCATGAAATGACAATGGTGTCTGGCAATACAAAACTGATGCTGTCCAGTCATTCACAGTAAGCACAGAGAGCAGGGACATAATTCAGCAAGTTTTTCGACAGGCTCTTGCAGCCTTACATTAAAAAGACACAGTCCCTTTCAATATCTTTGTTCTGGTTTCATCTAGGCTTGTCCCTTTCACAAGAGGACTCCCTCAGCAAAGAATATTTTGTGAGTTTTTCTCTATGCCAGGATGCCCTGTTGAAATTAGTAGCTATGCATTTGAGATGAGAGTGCCCAGAAGCCATTTGGTAAAAGGGATCCTAGATTTATTGCCTGAACCTGCCCTTTTGGGATGCTGATGAGTGTGCTGTTCAGTAGTCAAATATCTCAATATCCTCCCTTCCCTCCAGAAAAAATGTCAGGCTGGAGAGCTCTTCTGGAGGCAAACAGGCAACTTGGGCAGGAGGTAAATTTCCATTTCATATCTGAGAAATGCTGAAGGTGCTTTTTTGGTGAGAATGAGTCTCATGCTCAAATGGAACAACCTTCCTAATGCCAAATTTCACTCTAGCACATTGCAAATATCTGGTTAATCAAATACTGCTCCTTGACCAATGCTCATCTTACCCCTCAGGTAGGAAGGTATAATATATCACAAAAACACTCATACAGACCACTTTTGGTTACAGCTTCCACAAAGGAAGCAGACAAATAAATTACACTGCAGCTCTGACAGAGTTTTGTGAACTGTGGCATGAAGTATAAAACCTGCCAGCTTGGGAAAGAAACAGACTGAGCCAGGGAACAGCTAAGGGGACTGCCGAAGGTCCTTGGTTCAGATTACATAGCATGCATTTTTCAGTATTAATTTTAAACACTGGGCTGAGATATTACATAAACGAGCCAATAAAGCCATATTTGGAATTCAGTACACTGAGAAACATCCTACAGCAATTCTTCCAAGAAAGTTCTGTGTGAATTCAGCTTTCTGAGGTTCTTTGCCCTTGTTTAGAGTAGTCAGAGACCTACTTTTCTGAGGATCTCCACGTGTGAAATATTTGTGTGACCAATTCAGCTGCTTCTGCTGCTGCTCCCGAGTTCATCTATGTTCCCGTGTTGATAGCAAGCATCTCGTTCCTGCAGAAGCACCTACACACCCTATAAAAATGGAGACAGAAGATGAAAGACTCAAAGCATATCATAAATCTTTCCCAGCATATTGCACAGATGCATGGATTACTTAAAAAACTTTTATTTTCAAAGGGGTCAAATGTGGTGAAGTGACCCCTTATTTTAGCCTTATTTTGAGAATTTGGTCAGGGATTAACATGCATTAAGATTCAGAGAGCTTCCCTCATCAGAATTTATGCTAACAATACCTACAGAGCTGTCGCCTCTAGGTGATGACTGAGCAGCTACAGAAGGGCTTTCATGTCAAATCCTCAGGATTAGGTACTTTTCTTCCATGAAAAATTGATTCCCAGAGCCAAATCGTGCTGTGTGCCACAGCGTGGCTTTTTGCCAAGAAATGCTTAGGGTGACAATAATTAATTGCCCAGGTGTCATGGATATGCTACAGTATCCAAGCTTGGCTGAAACAGAGTAATGTGGTTGCAGGACAGGTAGGTTAAACAAAGCCACTCTTGCTAAATGGAGAGATTGCATGTACGTGATGATGTACCACAGTGGACACTAAACCCCCTGTAATAAGGTAGTAGGGATAAAATCAGGAAGCTGACATAAATGACTTTTGCCTCTTTTCAACATTCAGCCCTTAAGTTCTTTCCACCTGTTTTTGTAATATGTGAGGTTCTTGTACTACATAAAGCATGCCACATTCTCAAAGGTGGAAAAAGAAGGATTAAAAAATGTATGGGGGAAACTATTTTTTAATGAGGCTACTTTAAGTACAGTTATTGCATTTTAGGCATGAGTGATTTCACAACATTGTCAACATTAAAACCCATTGAGAGGTTTGGCTGGAAGGCAAACCAGAGATCTAAAAGCATTTCAAGTTTGCCAAACCAAGATAAGAGCACATCTCTCTGAAGTTATTTGGTATCCTTAATAAAGATCATAGTATTTGTAAACTAGCCAAACCTCAGTAAAATCAAAGGTTGTTTTTAATTCTTTCATAATAGCAAGCCTCCATATGATCCAACATGACAGATAATAGCTTTGAAAATATTTACCATTTGTTTCTGGCCAAAAAATGTATTAATACCATGAGGCCTCTTTATTGCCTCTTTATTTGATGCATTTCAGCAACCAAAGCTTTCTAGAGAAGCCCAAGTGTTAATGAAACTAAACATCATTGAGTGGTTGAAGGATAGCATTTCTAATAAATTGAATCCCAAATTTCTGATCTCTTGAATGAGGCAGAGAGGCCTTTTCATGCTGAAATACAATTCCTGTACTGTAATTTCCTTTTTTCTTCAGAGGTAAAATTAAAGCGAAAAGAGAAGCAGATTCAATTTTAGTTTAACTTAAACTGAGATCTGTACAGTAGGTGGAAACTTCAAAGACTATGAATACCTGGACAGGTTTAAAGACAATTGCTTGGACAGTCTGTAAAGGAGGGCCTTGTCTTTACACAGTTTAGAAATGATTGTTGTGGTCAATAGATGCTCTGACCATGGAGAGGTATGAGCAAGAGGTGTTGCTTACGGTCGCAGGCTTGGCCCCACCTTGTTACACTATACTTTTTTTTTTGAGGGATGTCTTGCGCTTCCCCTGATCCTCTTTTACACCTCTCAGAGAAGCTTTGAGCTGCACTGTTGGGTAGCGGTTACTGAATTGCTCCAGGGACACAGGCATTTGTCTGTTCCAGCAATAACTTGGTCAGCACTGCACCAACTGGCCTAAGTTATTAAGAGTCCTGTTTATGCCACTGGGGCAATACCACTACAGTACCTAAACCACCATTGCCTTTCTGTTCCCTAATAGGGAACACTGGGACTGTATTATGTGATCTGGAGCTTTATGGGTGCTCAAAAGGGAAACCTTTCTCCTGTCGACCTCTGAGGTAACACTCCAGCCCTTTCCCTGTTGTCAGTATTAGTGCTTGTGTGGCAAGCTACGTTTTTGGTTCTTCTCTTTCAGGTGTTAATCCAAGGGAAGGGGTGGAGGATATAGCAGGACCGCTATTTTTGGTCATCTTAAACCAACGGTAAAATTGCCCTGAGTGTATGTACCTTATGAAAATATGATTTTATGTTCAGACTGACTTCTGAAGCAGTTTATAAGGACTTGGTTCCTCAATAGTTGAAAATTAGGCCATTCTCTTAGGAATCTGAATAAAGATCTGGGAGATCCATGTTTGAAAAGCACATGTTTTTGAAAATCTTGCCTACAGATACTTCAGCAGAGATATGCATAGCCAGCCACATTCCTATGAAGCAGTTCTCCATCAGTATGGAAACCTTGTTAACATCCAACTCTAAATTGATTCTCCAAATCTATTATTTTGTGAAGTGTTCACCATCAAACTTGAATGAAGGTCTAATTCACAACGTTATGAGGGCAATATACTTCAAAGCAAGAGGAAATCTATTTCAGTACTTGTATTTTGATTAATGAGTTTTTTGTATCCTGTAACCAGTTTATGTTTGTCAGCTGTGGCAACTCAAGGATTAATGATATCTTCAGAGCTATTTTTCTATGTATGACTTGATGCCTGCAGTGATGATTACCAAGAAATATTTCATTTTCCAAAGAGCAGCCACTTATTAATAAAAACAGATTGTATCAGAAACTATCAGAGCACTACATAGCAGGAGCCTACATTGTTGTTGTCACAAATAATTGAGAGAAATACAGACAGCTTTCAGGAAAATTAAAAAAAAAAAAAAAAAAAGAAAATGAAAGGGATTATTTAGCATTTAGCTTTTGAGAGATGGAGGAATCTAAGGTGTACATTAACTGTTTGTAGTCAGCAGACATCTGGTGGCCTGGGAAATGCCTGTCATTTGACAGCTAGATTGTGCCTTTAGGCACAGTTGTGAACTAAGGAGGACTGGAGGAACATAATGCCTGTGAGACTGCTTACAGAGGCACAGCCCACTGCTGTGAAGCACAACAAGAAGGCCTTCTGCAAGTACACCAACAGCAAGAGGAAGACTAGGAAAAATGTGCCTATGAATGGGGCAGGAAACCTGGTGATTAAAGACATAGAGAAAGCTGAATGGAATACCATCTTTACCTCATTCTTCACTGATAAGACTAGCCTTCATGAGTCCTGGAGCCCTCATAGCAATAGGAGAGCATGGAGCAAGAAATACTAACCCTTGGTGGAGGAGGATCACGTTAGGGAACATTTCATAGAATCATAGAATGACCTAGATCATCAAGTCCAACCTTCATCCTGTCACTGCCAAGTCCACCAGTAAACCATGTCACTAAATGCCACATCTACCGATCTTTTAACTATCTCCAGGGATGGTGATTTCACCACTTCTCTGGGCAGCCTGTTCCAATGCCTGAGCACCCTTTCGGTGAAGAAGTGTTTCCTAATATCCAATCTAAACCTCCCCTGGTGCAGCTTGAGGCCATTTCCTCTTGTCTTATCACTTGTTACTTGGGAAAAGAGACCAAACCCCACCTCACTACAATCTCCTTTCAGGCAGCTGTAGAAAGCGATAAGGTGCCCCCTGAGTCTTCCCTTCCTCAGACTAAACTCCCCAGTTCCCCCATCTGTTCCTCATCAGACTTGGACTCCAGACCTTTCACCAGCTTTGTTGCCCTTCTCTGGACCTGCTCCAGCATGTCAATGTCTCCCTTGTAGTGAGGAGCCAGGACTGAGAGCAAGATTCAAGGTGTGTCCCCACCAGTGCCAAGTACAGGAGGATGATCACTGCCCTGGCCCTGCTGACCACACCATCTCTAATACAAGGCAGGCTATCATTTGCCTTCTCAGCTGCCTGGGCACACACTGGCTTATGTTCAGCTTCGTCAACCAGCACCGTGAAACAAAAAAACTGGACATACCCAAGTCCATGAGAGCTGATGGGATGCCTCCACAAGTGCTGAGGGAACTGGACAATGTCATTGCGAGGCCACTCAATTATTTTTGAAAGACTGCGGCGATCAGAATCTCCTGCGGATTGGAAGAAGGCAAATGTCACTGTAATCTTTGAGAAGGAGGATCTAAGGAACTACAGACCTGTCAGCCTCACCTCTGTCCCTGGGAAGGTGACGGAGAAAATCCACCTGGGGAATATTTCCAAATGTGCTGAGGACAAGAAGGTGGCTGGGAGTAGTCAACAAGGGTTTATGACTGGGAAATTGTGCCTGACCAACCTGACAGCCTTCTACAAAAAGATTACAGGATTAGCAGATGAGAGAAGAGTGGATGTTGCTTATTTTGACTTCAGTAAGATACAGAGGCATTAAGATTTTCAATACTGTCTCCCTTAATATTCTCATAGGCAACCTGAGGAAATGTAGACTTGACAAGTGGACAGTGAGGTAGATTGAAAACATCTGAACTGCCACACTTGAAGGTTTGTGATCAGCAGCACAGCTAGCAGCCAGTCACCAATGGTATAACTGAGGGTTCAGTACTGGGGCAAATTTCTTCATTAATGTCCTGGATGATGGGACTGAGTAATGGGCTGACAGGAACCTCATGAAATTTAGCAAAGGGAACTGCACAGTCCTACCCCAGGGGACCAATAGCCCTGTATACTAATACACACTGGGGCTTAACAGCTGTAAAACAGTTTTACAGAGAAAGACCTAAGGGTCCTGGGGGACACCAAGTTGATCATGAGCTAATGATGTGCCCTTGCGCCAAAAGCAGCCAATGGGCTGTGTGAGGAGGAGCATTGGCAGCAGGCTGAAGTAGATCATCTTTCCCCTCTACTCAGCGCTGGTGAGGTCAAAACTGGAGTGATATGTCCACTTCTGGACTTCCTGGTGCAAGACATAGTGAACATAGTGGAGAGAGTCTAGATGATTAAGACACTGAAGCATCCATAATACGAGTAGAGGCTGGGAGAGTGGGGGCTGTTCAGCCTGGAGGAGAGGAGGCTCAAAGGGAATCCAATCAATGTAATGGTAGAAAATAAAGACAAAAAACTCTTTTCAGTGGCATGGAAAAGACAAAAGTCAATGAGCACAAATTGAAATACAGGACATTCCATTTAAACATATGAAAACACTTCTTTACTGTAAAGGTGGTTGAACATTGGAACGGGTTGCCTAGAGCTGAGGAGTTTCCATCCATTTAGATATTCAAAACCAGACAGAACACAGCCCAGAGCAAGATGCTCTAGGTGACTACACTTTGAGCAAGAGATTGGTCTTCAGAGGTGCTTCCTGTCTCAACTGCTCCATGATTTTGATTCTGGATTGCAGTGATGTTGAAAACATGACAGGACTGGACTTCATAGCTTTCCCTCTACCAAAGGCAGTAAAAGATTATAATGTGCAATGGTTGAAGCATTATATTTTCAAAGCTAGGATACATTAAGCAATTACCTAACAGTTGATTCACTTCCCTTCTCCCCTAGGTCAGTAAGTACTCTAGTAACTATGTTGGCAAAGCAATTTAAACACCAAAAATCATTACTTGGGCATAACCTTTTGGAATAAAGAGCGGCATTTAGGAAAGGAATTTAATTAAACTTTAACGTATGCAGAGCCACAAAGCTTTTTGCAGGGAAAAAAAAAAAAAACGAAAACAAACAACCCTGGATAAAATATCCTAAAATACGTATTTTCTGTTTGTGATCAGGATATGAATTATTTGTCAGCCTTCTTGATGAAATTCATATATTTGTAATGAATACTGAATGAGAAATAACTTTATTCTTACAAATCTTAACATGACTTCTTTGAGTTTTCTACAGAGCCAAAGCCCAATTTGGCTATATGGTTTTGGCTCCACACTATAGATATGTATTTACATGTTTTAGGTTGAGATAGTCTGGTATTCAAGTCTAACCAACAACTCATTGTCTATGGTTTGATCCAAGGAAGCATCCAGCATGGCTGGATTTTTTCTTTTGCTCACTTCTGGAATGATCCTATCAACTTTGCCTTTTAAAACAGCCACTGCAACGATCATTTCTCTAGTCCCAAACTTCCTAATTGCCTGCACATCTTCTTTGAAACCGTAACTAGGCTCTTAAGTAACACTGATGCATCTGAGATGTTTACTCTTAATTTTGAAAATCTTGGCCAGCAGTATAAAGCAAGAGGCCTAAAGGGGAAAAGCAAACTTGAAATTATAGTCCAGGATCTTGCATTAACATGAGGAGATTGGTCTTCTTGTATTGCTTAAGGGAAACTCATAAACATGCTTTTCCCCTACAAAAAGTTGTTCTCCACATGTTACACTAGCATGCTGGTGTTCAGGGCAGTTTTTCTTTTAATAGCCATGCACTGGCTTTTGGTTCCAGGAGGCTGAGGTTATCACCTCTGCTTCATTACTTCAACATCCACATGGGATTAAAGAAGTTCACTAACATTAGGGGAAAGCCTATGCCCATCCTTTGTATATTATCATACATACCTGCAGCCTGACACAGACTAGCAGACTATTTAAAAGCTATTTTTGTGATTCCAAAAGATCCACTGTTTAAAAAAGAGTAGTTACTGTTGTATGGCGGCAGCTAGGCCTGTTCATCGCTGACAAGGATGTATGAAGGACAGCAGCAGTTTCTGTGGGGAAACAGATCCAGAAACAGTCAAATGTAGGACTTCAGGACATAGGCTGAGATTAATTGGAAGTTAATATAAAATCCAGTAAATTACCTAAGTTTCAGTTGAGTTTAGGCTCCAGCTCCACAGCTCTCACCACACTCTCTGGTGGTTCAGTTTTTCCCAAT
>JAOEHX010040342.1:0-19707 GCA_025448015.1 Bolborhynchus lineola | reverse complement strand
TTATAAGTGTTATATATTATTTAGGTCAATGTCTTTAACTCATATGGTACATACTTTTACTTTAGACAAAGTCAAAATATGAAACATGAAAGAAGAAGAAACAGAGCAAGATGGCAGCTCAGTGCATTCATCACAGAGCTTTAAAAGTTCTGGGCCATGGTCTGACTGTCACTGCAGAAATAACTGTGACATCCAAAAGCTTACTCCCTCTCAAGCCAAGGCTTTTTGCTTACACAGATCAGCAGATGGAAAGGATTGGTGTAGATCCTGGTTACAATAAGAGCAAAGTGTGGAAGAAAAAGAAGTCTTATCACCGTTTTCTGACAGGAGGTCAGCAAACCATGAAGATACCCAAGCAGATTTGGAACATGTAATATCATCTGTGCTCAGTTAACAAAAAAGCAAAATCAAACAAAGGGGAGCTGATGGAAAGCAGTTTGCTTGGCCTGTGACACATAGGGTTTTCTGTAGGTTGAGTCTGTGTTTGGCTCACAGATTATGAACTGAAGAGTATAAACAGCAACAGTAGCACATGAGAGTGGAGGGTAAAAGCACTTGCATGCATAGATATGCCTGTAGGCAAGACAACAGAGAGGTTCAGTGTTGCCTGGCATATGAGATTCAGTAGCAGTACGATTTTCTTTGTTCAATTATCAGTGATTCACCCTACTTTAATATAGCTAAATATTCCCCTATTTGTTGGGGGGGGGGCGTGAGGGCTTGATGTTTGTGCAAAATGCTGACCTAGCTGAAATCTAACTTTGTTGGAAAAGGATGTGAGTGAACTTAAATAAACTCAGCCCATTTACTGACTGCAGAGTCTGGAGCTCTGGTCCCAGAGAGGACTAGCTGATGGTAGTATTTGAGAACCCTCTATTTTAAGCTCATTTAATGAGCAACACCACTGTTCTCCTGGCCTTTTATAGAGACTGACTCACAGGACAGTGTGTAATGCTACAGTGATTCAGGACCAAGTCCCAACCTGCAGTTATCCCCATGTCAAATCTGAGTGGCTCCATCCAGCTACTTTGGATTTAGACTGCTATAATAGAGATCAAAAAGCAGTCAGTGATTCTGTTTAGTACATTGAGAAATGGTAACCTTCCTATTACTGTAAAATATGCTTTTATACTTGCTAGTCAGCTACAAATGCTGAAGGATGCCAGACCACAAATCTGGACCCAGCAGTAGTCTGCCAAAAGGCATAGTGGAACAACATGTTTAGAAAAATGTTGCAGTAACTGATAAATCCACATTGCTTAAAACCATCCAGAATTATTCCACATGGCATCTTCAAATGTGTCCTGCACTAAATGCTTTTGAGAAATTGACTGATGCATTCAGCCATGTATGTGAATTACATGTACTAGGCATGAGTCTCACGCTTTTTTTTAAGACGTCTGTTTGTGGAAGTAGGCACAAGGTACTGCTGGCTTTGTCTGGGTCTGGATTAGCTGCATTTTCTCTCATCCCTGACATGAAAGGCACAAGAAATTAGAGAATTAGACACAGGTAGCATCAAAAGGCAGTGACACATTATAGCAGGAAGTCTTTAAAGGCGTTCCTGAGACAAATCCTAGGACTACTACAACAGGATCACTGGGAACTGGATAAACATGCAGCCATGTTTCAGGCTCTGAGCAGTTTTTGCTATTGCATGGTTTCCACCCTCATTTGTCCTTGAGTTCGCTGGAGAAAAAACTCAGGTTTTCCATTTTAGCCCTTTTCATTAAATGGAAAAAAAAAAAAAAAAGCTCAAGATGAGTAAATCCACCAGGAACTGAAAACCTGCCATATGCTTTTGTCCAGTAGAACATTTCATGGTTACTCTTTTTTTTTTTTCACTCTTCTGCACATTTAGAATGACTGCATTCTGATACACACAGATAAGCACAAGCCCATCTGAGTTATTTACTTCATGGGAGAGGAAGAAAAGTAGTTCTTTTGCACTGGTGGTCATTTCAGCACCATCTAGGACATTGACACAGCAAACTGGATAGATAAATAAATATCATAAGAGTATTGTTTCTTTGTGCATTCATTCAATTTCTTGCTGCGTCTTAACATGTGCACCATTCACTTCTCAGATGATTATTAGGCTAGATTTTAAAACTGCAGCAAGAGAACTGTGTGGAAAGGTACTGCCACATGGATCACAGTGTGTTTGCCTATTCTACCTTGAAAATAAATGTTATATTAGCAGAATGCATCCAAGCAGTAATAAGAAAGTTACTAACTGTTTTGAATGCTGTGTCAATAATGTATAGACAGATGCCATACTCTGGCGTAAACTACCTTGTGTAGAATGTTATCATGTCAGAAAAAAACCATGATTTGCAATCCCACTTCTAGGCTATTGTAGTCTCCGCTGGAGTAGAGCAAGAAAGTGTAGAGCACTATAAAAAGATTGGTACATGGAAACAGCAACCTTTGCCATCTGAGGCTTGGTGATCACTGCATGAGCTCTAACAGGCTGGGTTAAACAGCTTGCCAGTACTGAGTGATTCCAGTGCTGTTTCCATGGTTGTCAGTTAAAGCAGCGCCTGCAATAATGTGATATGCTGTTAGCAAAATACTTTAAATGCTACCCTAAAGGGAGGTCATTTTAGCAAGGCTTTTTTTTTTCAATATATCATCTGCCAAGCCAAACCATTTTCATAAGGTGCAAGACAGTAGCCAAGAAAACTACAGTAAAATAAATAAATGAGTATATATATATGTATGTACATACATATAAATTGGAGGGGAAAGGATGCTTAAAAATGTATTCCTCAAATATGGCAAGCAAAGTGAATGTGGTGAAAAGTTTGCAATTTTACTGCATACTGAAGATATTAGTTAGTATTTAGGAAAAAACTGTAGTGTCATCATTGCCTTAGAAGAAGGTGCCGACAGCCCGCATAAGCAAACGTTTATCTACCCCATCAGATCTCAAGCCAATGCCTTCATAGGGAACTGCTGTAGGAGTTCATCTGGGACTCTGGGAAGGCACTGGTGTGCTGCCTGTTTGTGAAGCATGCAGAAGGAATACATCTTAAATAATCTTTCTTACACTGTGTATTTCTGTCTGAATCAATCACCCTGTCGGATAAGTCAGCTGTCAGGAGGATGTACCTGAGGAAGTGGGTTTCCACCAGACTGCCTCTGCTTGCTGGCTGACCTCAGGTTTATGTGATTTTGACCTTTGGGATACGACCTTTTAGATGAGAGACATTTGGTAGCTCCCTGCTCTGTGACACCAGACCTAGAAAATGACCATGAAGTGAGAACATGTTTGCGATCTGATCTTGATCCTTTGGCGTCAATGGCAAAGCTCCTGTGGTCTTTCTTTTGCATAGGTCTGAAACTGAAACAGTATTCCGTTTAGGCACCTTGTGCCAAGGCATGGGTAAGACTTCATGGCCCAAATGGGCCTTCCCCAGGTCCTCTCCCACACCATGCCCAGAGTCCAGGAACCCCATTTCAGCTTCAGTCCCTGCCTGAGCAGCGCTGGAAGAGGGCTTGTCTCCAGCTCCATCACAGCTGTATGTCCTCTTGTTCTGGACTCTGACCCACACATTGCCTCTGCAGTTTGACTCTGGCCCACTGTCATCACTATGAACTTGTCCAGTGATGTGGGCCCTTGGATGAACCTGCCTGCCTCTTGGCCTGCCCTGCTGCCTGGCTGGAGTGGTGGGACAAGCCTGGTCTGGAGAAGTCCTCTCTTGCCACCCCCCTGAGAATCTCACCACACTCAGCCCCCAACAGTCCTCATCCTGCTGCATCCCAGCAGTAGGGCTCCTTTGTGTAAAGCAAAGAAAAGGACCAAAGCCCTAAAAGACATAGCTCACTTCTTCCTTGCCAATTCCTTCCTCATTATCTAGCCCTGAAGTTTGTGAAGGAATGGCCACCATCCATGGGAGGAATGACACAGGAACAAATGCTGTGATAGTCTCACTTTCCTCATTAAACTCCCCTGCTGGGATTGTCCACATTAACGGTTCACAGATTAGTGTTATCTGGTGTTTACAGGGAAAACGTTGGTTTTACTGCTGCATTGCAACTAATTTCTACTGTTCCAAGTGAAACGTGGTTTTCAACACAGACTCAGGTGTGCGTGCTTAGGTAGTTCTCAGGGCAATGTGTGTGCTGCATTACCTAGGGAAAGTCTTCTTATGCCTTACTTAGAAGCAGACTGCTTACAGAATTTATCTCTGAATAAAACGTAAAAAAACCCGTTGCTAATTTCAGAATATGTAGGTTTTCTGCATGAGCAGCATTTTGGTGTTCTTTCTAGATCTTCTTTAAAGTGTTTTGATTTAAAAGTTGAATTTTATTCTTATTTTGCAAGCTTTCTTGCAAGCTCTTTGTGGATCCAACTTTCCATCAGCTATATTGAAAATGAAAGGGAGTGTAGCTCATACAAAACCATCTGATTCTCTTATTAATCTCAGCAACCTATTTCTATCCCAACAGGTGTAGTTCGCCAGGTAAGGCCCATTGTTGGACCTTTCCATGCCATCCTGAAGCTGGAAATGAACTACGTCATGGGTGGAGTGGTATCTCATCGCAACATCGTCAATGTTCATATCTTTGTCTCTGAGTACTGGTTCTGAGAGAGTGTTTAAATTCCCAGACAAGCGAGCCGCTCCAACCTAAATCATTACCACAAACTAATATGTCATATACTTGTTTGTAAAACCCCATAGCATTTTGTTTTGTTTTGTTTTGTTTAAATATTTGGTTTATAGTTTAAGACAAATAACAAGTTATTATGTTGATTAGACATAAGGTGGAGCAATTTAAGTGATCCTGATGTAGTTGTCTGTATAAATAAGTAGTGTGTAAAAGTACTGGGCTGCCTAGTGAAATGTAAAACTTTTCTAAATGTTCAGGCAGATCTTAACCATTGCTCCTTCACCAGAAAACTAGAGCGACTAAAGATACGGAACAAAATGGATATCAGAGTTCATTGGAATGAATATATGGTGCCTTTGCATGGAAGAAGTTTGGTAAATATTAGTAATTTCACCTCAGTACTAACTACCTTGAAGGAGTCAAGTTGTCAGAAAGTGCTAAATACTCGCTTTCAGGCCCCAATACGAGAACTCTGAGTAGGCACCCAGAATTGCTAATCATTTCTGAGAAGTTTAGCCTAAATATTTCAAAAACGCCATCCAGCTGTGGCTACAGGAGGAAAAGCAAAAACGAATCAGAAACAGCAAGAGGCTAGCAGGCTACTGCACATATTAAAAAAATACTCTGTTTTTTTACTTATTATTTGATTGTAATATTATGTTTGACTCTAATTAAACAAGTACCTCTCACTGAAAGTAGCCTGTTACAAGGATAAGGCATATTAAATTCCAATCTCATCTGTACTCAACAATACGTGGAAATTTCAGACCTGTACCTCCTGCCTGTTATAGAGTAAAGCTCCATACCTTTTAAAAATTGGTAATAAAATTAGCATGTTAAACTGTACACTTCCTATGCACCAAAGCAAGGCATATGTAATAATATAATGAAACTCTCACAAATAAATGAATGTTTAATGTATTTTCTGGGCATCAAAGTAATGTATCTTTTTTATCACAGAACAGAAAATAAACAGCTCCATGTTTCGGTTTGTCATGTTTGTTAAGATATGAGGAAATAAAGTCAGATGGGAAATACTCAGAAGTATGTTATGGTTTCTGCTTACTGGAAAAAAAACAGATGATATATCTTCTGTAAGCAAATTAATTAAATGTAGATACACACATTCCCCACTCAAAGCAGTCTTATATTTTATTGGTCATTATTGGCACTAGGCATTTGTCTCTTCCTTTAATACAAAAGCCACTGAAGCTGAAGGAAATCTTTCCATTGACCTGAATGATCTTTGAAGAAGAATAATAAGGATCATCCTGTCTGATACATTGCAAAAAAAAAGACCATAGCAACTTTGCTATGTACATACAGAAGTCTTAATTCCATTCTCTGTGGCAGGGAAGCTTCTCTGCCTGCAGCATTCTCACCCCTTAAATTAAGATTTTATAACACATTCTCATAAATAAAATTTGACTGAAGGATACCTTCTTGACAGTGTTTGCTCCCCACACACTTACAGAGCATCCTGACCCCCATACATAGCCTGGTTTTTAGGATTCCATCAGTTTAAAAGGTGACCAGTGTGGTCTGTGGCTACCTCTACAGTCCTTATGATTTCAATAAATAGTAAACATATTTCCATGGAAAAATTATGTGAAGCAGATATATTTATGGCAGGTGACCATCATTCAGATGCTGGAGAACTCCAGATTCCAAGAGCTGCTGTTGACTTCAGGGGTTACTAACCAGTGTAATTCTGATTTAGTTTGGAAAGTAGAATGTTTTATTATGCTAACTGAGTCCAAGAAAAGAAGACTGAAAAGGTCCCTTTATACCATTGAGTTATTTTTCTTGCTGGTGTAAGAAAAGTAAGTACCCTAATACCAAAAATACAGAAACTGTTTCCATCTGATTCTCTAGACTGCAATTTTTAATCTTTTATTTCCTTTGTAAGCAGTATTTAATTGCAGTGGGAAGAACTTTGGGACAGAAATCTAATTTTAGGATCAAACTGATGAACAAACTAATTTACGAATTTCTCCTTTCTCTAAAGCAGAAACCACACACCACCACAGACACACACCTCTCCCCTTCTTCTGTCTGCATTTCTGAGTAAAAATAGGATAGATGAAGGCTTGCCACTACTTCCTGGAGACCTGCTTTCCTACATTGTCCCAAGTAACCTTTGCAAATTGCAAACAGCTTTTTAAATAGTCCTGATGTCATATGAGAACACTGATCTGATAAATGATTTTATGTTTAATGTATAATAAAACTAAAGAGTGTTTAGTGCTACGGTCACTGTGACATGGCTTAACTTTTAATAGATCGACATAGAAAAATTAGATAATTCAGTAATGACAGGAAAGAATAAATATTTCTCTCTTCCAAAGCTGTAACAATAAAGTTTAATTTGTTGTAAATGGGGCAGAGTACAACTATTTGTAGTTTTCATTGGCAAGTCATTAAAGCTGTTCAAGTGGGAGAACGTGCTTACGAAACTGTCACTGAGATGCATGCACTTTGAGGGCTTTTCTTTTGCTGTGCTCTCTTTGGACTGATTAGGTCTGAATTCAAACAATTTTAATTGTAGAGAAACAGAATCACCAGTGAATGAATATTTAGAAGAAAACAATGGGAACAAGTATAGTTCTGCTGGGTGTTCATTAGTCTGCTTTTTAAGAGTCATCTGCTCAGTCATACACAGAACTATTACCAGGTGCCTTGGAAAACCAATTGCACATCATTAAAAGAATGAGTAATAATAAGACACAATTACAGATACTGCATAGGCTCAATTTACATGATAAACTATCTCATTGGACACTAGATGAGTATGGAGAGACAAAAATCAAATGAGAAAAGGCTCACAGGTGCCAGCAAGATTCCCAATGGGAGGAGCAACAGCTCTCAGGTTGTTCTGCCACAAGTCAAGCACCCTGCATAGATGGAAACACTTTTTGTGTGTCACAGGGACTGCTTCTAGGACAAGTCTTCTGGCAGGAAAAATTGCCTCAGAGTTATTTCTACTGGGATTAAGACAGTTTGCCTTCGTAAGCATTCAGTGTACATAGAGGGTTCTGAGTAATTTGGTCAGGTGAAATAAAGACCAGGAATATTTCAGATAAATTTTCTGATAGACTGAACTGCTTCTTCAGTTTAAAACCACTTCTTAATAGATCTGTAATGTGTTAGCAGATCAAGAAGGCAAGATATTATAGTGTATACAATCACAGCATAGTTACTCCTTTTACAGAGGGAGGGCACAGCAGCCAAGGACAATAGCAATGAAGAAGAAGCAAGTTTCATAAGAGTGCTTGAATCAGTACATTCCACACATGATAAGTTGGTACAGCGATGACAAATGTTATTTCATGATTTGGAAAGAAATGCTGTGTGCCTTTCCAGGTTAGCTGTCCTAACTAGTGTATGGTAAGTCTTGGAAGCTGCTGGAGTCTGACTGTAACACCCCAACATGGCAAATTGCTTGTCAGCACTGTAATTACATTAATTTGAGGCTTTTGCAGTATTGATGTGCTCCTGCCTCAGCCAGAAACTCACACTATGCCTGAATCTGGCCAATGAAAAATATTGCTGCATCTGCTTTGCCTATCCAATTCATGACTGCTTCTCTGCCTGAACACATGCTATCAGTCAGTGCTGTGAGCCTGGCCCCAGTGAAATCTCCTGCCTCGTACAGTGTGGGGTGGAATGAAAAGCGTAGCCCCAGATGGCTTCTGGAGCACAGTGAGCTACAACCAGCGTCTCTAACATGTGACAGACTGCACTTCTGAAAGCAGGCTCAGTGCAGTTGTGTTTTTACATCCATGCCAGTATAATGGAATTAAAACAGAGACAGTTTCCAGATTAAATACAGTGCTTCTTTGTAATGACACATAATTGAACTAGCAAGTGTATGTAGATGACAGCCTGTATTTCAAGCATACTGGTAACTGAAGTGAATGCAATTATTATTTAATATCTAATTCTGAAGAGCGGCATAAAGTTACCAAGTTACATCAGGTGGTGTGTAGGTATACCACTGTGAAGGGGACTTCTTCCAGGAGCGAGTGTCAGTAGAAATATGCTGTTTGTTCCACTGAACACAGAGAATGTGCTCCGCTCATCAGTCAGTGTGATCTTGGTACCTTTATTTTCTAAAGGAGTATTTCTATTTTTGGTCTGTTTGTGAAACTGTTGTTGATGCAGAAAATAGTAGGTGGCAGAAGAGAGTATGTGCCTTTAAAAACATTTGCAGTGAATGATAGCCTCTGGCGATCCTCTTGCAATGTTTCAATGATTTAGTGTTCTATGAAAGGCTTTTACAGGGATGCTGATGTGACTTTTCTGTATTCCACAGTGCTGTTAATCCATATTGCATAAGAAAATTGTGTATACATATGTATTAGGTGTGGCTTGCTAGATAGGCTGTTTAGAATAAGAAATACTGATGCCTGAGGAGCAATTCACACCTGCTGGAATGGGGAAAGTGCTATGCCATAACCATATTGTCTTTACCTTGTGCATCTGAGCTTGGCAGCTCATCTCCCAAATCTCTTGTTCTTGATATTAGTGAGATCACTAATACAACTGGACAAGAAACCCACCAAAGGATACTGTCTGTGGGACAGCCTTTCCCAGGTAGGTAGTCCTTCACAGAAGTTAAACAGCAGCCTGTGTATATACCAGGATTAGGGTGCAGCCATGCTATAAGTGTCAGAGGAGCACAGATTCTTCCACATCCTCTCTGGTTGTAATTCCCCTTACCTCATTTCACTGTGACTTGTTTCACAGAGCTTTTGTGAATGTAAAACAATACTTGTTCCTCCTCCTCAGAAATGGCAGGAAGACTGAGAGATATCAGCTTACTTGAAGTAAGTGCTTGGCTGCATTTTATCTTGTCTAAATGAGGCTATTGGAAAATGATCTTGCTTTTTGTATATGATCCATTTGCTGTATCAGCACAAAAGTAAGAGTTAATGTAGAAAATATTTGGATGTTTTCTCCCCCTTCTCTCCAAATCTGTTTCATTTAACTTATTTTGCTAGTGAAGGACTTGGAGGTGTTAGTCAATGAGAAACTTAAAATAAGCCTGCAGTGTGCACTCGCAGCCCAGAAAGCCAAACATATCCTAGTCTGCATCAAAAGGAACGTGACCAGCAGGTCGAGGGAGGTGATCCTGCCCCTCTACTCTGCTCTCATGAGACCTCACTTGGAGTATTGCGTGCAGTTCTGGTGCCCTCGACATAAAAAGGACATGGAACTGTTGGAACAAGTTCAGAGGAGGGCCACGAGGATGATCATGGGACTGGAGCACCTCCCATATGAAGATAGGATGAGACAGTTGGGGCTGTTCAGCCTGGAGAAGAGAAGGCTGCATGGAGATCTCATAGCAGCCTTCCAGTATCTGAAGAGGGGCTATAAGGATGCTGGGCAGGGACTCTTCATTAGGAATTGTAGTGATAGGACAAGAGGTAATAGGTTCAAACTTAAACAGGGGAAGTTTAGATTGGATATAAGGAATAAGTTTTTTACTGTAAGTGTGGGGAGATACTGGAATGGGTTGCCCAAGGAACTTGTGAATCCGTCCCTGGCACTGTTCAAGGCCAGGCTGGACAAAGCCTTGGGTTACATGGTTTAGTGGGAGGTGTCCCTGTTCATGGCAGGAGGTTTGAAACTAGATGATGTTAAGGTCCTTTCCAACCCTAACTATTCTATGGTTCTAATTGTAAGGGTACTATTTGTAAAAACAGCAGGAAAAATAAACACACAGTTGAAAAACTGCATTTTTATCTACTTTTTTGTGTAATGATCTAGTGCATCTCAAAAATAAGCAAATGATGCTAAGGGCAGTGAAGTAACACATTTCAAGGAGTTCAAAATGAATCCATGGTAATTCCAAGAAGAATTTGGGACAAAACTGTTGAAATTCAGTAGAACTGGAGTAAATAAATATGATCCTTAGTATTAGACATTCAAGCCCAGGCTGGTTGTGGTTCTGGGCAACCTGGTCTAGTGGAAGGTGTCCCTGCACACGGCAGAAGGATTGGAACTAAATAAGCTTTAAGGTCCCTTCCATTTAAAACCATCCTATGATTCTATTTCCTTTTTCAATTTTTGAGAAAATAAAAATCTGTTAATAACAGCATTCCGCAATCTTTTCCTGCTGTGGGCATTCCTACTCTCTTGATATTCTGTCTTCTCCTTTGAAAGGTATAGCAAGGTTCAAGGTTGGGTGCATTGGCTGCTGCTTCACTTTTGGTTCTCAGTATGTTTAACACTCCGTCAGAGCTAACTAAACATATTCCTTTGGATTTGTGGAAAAGGCATTCTTTCTGACAGGAAAAAAAAGAAAAAAACTTTCCTTCCTTTTCTTGGGATTTTTGCTGGCTCTTTAAAAGATGTCAGCTGAGATCTCCAACAGAGAGCTCGTGGATTCCAAGGCCTTGTTGTCAGCCACACTCAAAAATAGCACTTAATTGTCCGCTCCTGACCAAGTCTGAAGTGAACACAGTTTTGATAAAAATGCCAAAGCCGCTTTTGTTTGTCCAGCATATGCTTAGCCATTAGTTGAGCAATACCATTTCTCCTAAGCAAAGCAAGAGGGACCAGAATCTGATTTATACCTCAGGACCTCAAGTTTGGCTGAGGTTCCAAACCTGCCTGTGGGCAGTCCTGTACCCTTGCCTGCCCTCTGCACACCTCGGCTCCTGCCCATCCCACCAGGGCTCCGCACATGCCTGCGAAGGATGCCCTTCCCTCAAATTACCCATCTGGTGTGGTCCAAGGGGTCCTCCCTACTCTGCAACAGCAAGGAATGCCAGAACCCTTCCCAACAGCATTTCTGCTTTCTGAGCATCTTTGTTCCCTGTTGCCTGTGGTGAGTGCAGGAGGTGTGAGGCTGTGTGGAAATTGCTGCTGCTAGACAAGAGAGACATAAAGTACACCCACCAAGTCTCCAAAGCCATTGATCTGATGAAAGATTTTTCATCCCAGCTGTGGCTAAGAATGAGTTATCTGTTCTGTAATGAGCCTTATCTTTTTTTTTTTTTTTGCTTTCACCTTAGCCTATTTCATTGGGGTTTTTCCTCTCCCTTTACTTTTATTGGATTGTCTTCTCTGTCTCCTTATTTTCACTCCCTGCATCCATCATTTTCTTTCCTTCTATCACTGAGCGTTTACTTGTTAACTGAGCAACTGAAATTAAATGTGTCCACCAGACCCAAAAGAGGCATCTTGAAAAGCTGCAGAAAGAAAACCTGTCCTGGGGTCAGTGCAGAGAGACAGAGCCATGCCATGCTGTCACACCCCAAATGTTTCACCATGGCACTCCAGATCACATCTAGTGGACACCAGGATGGACACCTGCACGGGACAGCTTATGGCCACCCTCTTTTAAGCTTACTTCTTACAACTAAATCCACGTACCTCATCACTTCAAAGTGCAATAGCCAATGTGAAGCATAGAGCAATAGAGAATACTCAGACCCCTTCTTTTGTAAGATACTCCCATTTGGGATGGTACTCTGTCAGTCCCTATGGGAAGAGAGGCCACACAGGAGGCCCACAAACTCAGGTTACAATCATGTTCTTGGTGCATTACAAGACATTTAGGGTCTGCCTGTGTTAAAAGGCAACTGGCTGGCTTGTCCCATTAGAAGGCCTGGGACTTTGAACCAAAGCAAGCTGGGGTTTTCCTTCCCATCCTGCAAGGGACATCCTACAAGAGCAAAGCATGGCTATTTTATGATCGCAGCTAGCTTAAGTAAATCTGGTGTTGGTATTTCTCTGATGTAAATGGATTCCCTTACATCATTTAAATTAGAAAAATAATAAAAAAATCAAATGAAATGAAAGAAAACCAGTTGTATCACATCTGACACCACAGATGATCAGTATCTTGACCTGGCAATCCTTGCAGAGTGACCTTTGCAGGCTGACTGCTGAGATGGTGATTAGCTCTTTTGTTTTGCCATTAGCTGATGGTTCTCACATGAGTGAGATCTGGTGCAGGTCATGCAGTGATGGTGGGGGACAGCTGATAAAAGAGGAATGTTTTTGGGTTTCCTTAGTTGGGCTGACCCTGGCAAAGGCAAGAGCAACTTTCTCTGAACCTGCCCCATCAGTGACCTCGGACCTGATCAGAGGGACCACCCTCAACTCTGGATGTGAGGTAAGTTAAATTACATGCTGCTGAATTGTCCTAATACTGCCAACATTTTGGGCAGAAGCTGTAATAATGATAAAAAAGCACCAGTGTAACGGATACCATCATAACTCTGTAACTGCAGTTTAGGTTTTGAAAATTACAAATATGTGTTTAACTAAGGCTAACCAGAAAGTACTAGATGGTGCCTTAACTGTGGCCAGCTGTCTAGTATTTAGAAATTAGAAGAGAATGTTTTTTTCCCTTCCAAAGTGGAAAAATTGCTGCACATTTGTACATATTGAGCTGGTGACCATTTTTCCAGCTCTACCAGGAAGCATCAGGTTTTCTGTGGTATCCACAGATGACAAAAGTACTTTGTAAAACAACTGCCCAAAACATAAGAAAAAAGGGACTCTGTAGCCTTCAACTTATCACCTCTGATATATCAGAGACCCCCTCTGAAGCCACTAAATCTCGTATTTGCTTTAATTCAGACCCCATTAGTTAACAGGTCATGGTAATCTTTGCTCTCTTCAGTAAAAGTGAGCTTCACTTTGTCTTTAATTATATATGTAAGACTTAATTCAGTGATATTTTTTCAATGCATGCAGGCAAATTTGTTCTTTCCAAACTCATGTACCTTTGGCTGCTGATCTCTCTGTAAATGTTTGTGAATACAGTACTTTTTTACCTCCACCTTGAGTAAGCTTCATGCCTGACCTTCCCTTAAGTTTCTCAGGTGTGGAACAGCTTGGAACATGGAAAGAGTTTTTCAGCTGCTGTTGCCTCAGTCAAACAGAAATGAGATATTTTGCCCCCAGAAGCCTGCATATTTGTAAAGCTGCTGCCTCCCTGTCAGACAGATACCCAGTGAAGAAGGTCATACGGATGAGATGGGTGGATAGAGCCAGGAAAGCATCTGTTAGCAAGCCAAGAAGCGGGCATTAATGCAGTCTGAAAACATGTGGGCTTTCCTGAGCTCCTCCTAGGGAAAGGTTACACTGAAATTGTTGGTGGTTCAGGCTTGACTTTCTGATGTCTGGCCAAGCACAGTTAGTTGATAGGCGGGGGTGGCTGAAAGATTGCTCTCATTGAACAGCATTGACAAAATGAGCAGCCTTTTTTTTCCCCCAAACCCACAAGCTTTCCCAGATCTGCAGATGAATGGCTTACTGAGGCAGGGTTAGAGAGTAGCTGAAACACAACACATCTAGGCTAGAGATGGTCTTACCTAGGCAGTGGCAGAAAGACTGAAAAGACACAAGAGGTTAGCTGAGGTGAGATCCAGAGATCCCCCTCTTCAGAGGTGGTTTTGTAGTCAATACTTGGTCTAGAGTCTGCCTCTGCAGGGCCATCTCTGCAAGGGGAGCAGAGGGAGAAGAGCAGTTCAAAAAGCAGTTTGGTCAGCAGGGACTCTGGTACCTCTGCAAGCAGAATTCATGCCCCCTTTCTCTGGAGCCCCATCTCCTCTAAAACATGGAGGCAGTGGGTTGGCAAGAAGGACTGGGAGCCAACTGGTTCATCCTCTTTTCCATGGCAATCAGTTATGTTCTAGCAAAATGGAGAAAGCACTCCTACTGAAGAAAGGAGGAAGAAAAACACAAGCCAAAAGTTCTGATCTCCCAGCAGGGGTGTGTTCAGCAGATCTAGGTGGGCAGATGTGTTCACTGTTGAGGGCTAGGGGGGCGGTCCAGCAGCAGGTGAAGGTAGCTGCATGAGCCCATGGAGGGGAGGCACACAACTGTAATAAAGAGAAGGGCTCATTGCGTCTTTACTCTCTGCACAGCACCAGGCACACTGGCTCCACACTGTGTTCATTGTACCAGACCTGCCTTCTTATCTACTTGAATGCTGTGGCAGGGGTCTGGATGACTGTGGCTTCAGTGCCAGCCACATAGGGTCGGGATGGGGAGGGGATCCCAAGCTATCTAAAGCAATATTATCCAATTCATGATTTGTCAGGCATTCAACATCATAAAAAGACCTCGGGCCTCACCTCTTTACACCATGTTTTGCCCATTTCTTTTATGGAGATTATAGAGACAGGTACCTGAAAAATACACGTTTTGATGTTTTGCTACTAAAAGCAAGTTGTACTGCCACCTTTGGTTGCAGAGACTCCAAGGGAGAACACAGATTTTATTAGCTGGCTTATCTTAATATGAATCTTTACTTATACAAAAATGTTAACACATTTTGTAAATATTTTGAATTTATAACCCAGAAGCTTCACAGAAACAGAGGAAAGGTGGTGATAGGAGTTGGGGAAGCCAAAAAGAAAAGTATCTTCTGCAGTGCTGAGCTCAGCAGAGAACAGCTGAGGGGGATTTCTTTTGTTGGCTCCTTCAGTCTGCAGTGGGTTATCCTGAGCTGGGAGGGTCCCCAAGGGGTGGTTTGATCCTCCAGAGCCACCCTGAGGGCTCAGTACAGAGCCTCCACCTGCAGCTCTTGGTCCTTGTGTGCTTCTTTCCTTGAACTGATGGAAGGCTTTAAAATGACATAAATACTTGGGTTTTGGGGTGAGTGGGTGGGAAGCAAAGGGACTACTAAGCACCAGAGCCAGTTGGAGGCAGGAGAAGCAGCGGCAGCCTGGGAAACCAGAGATCATGTTGTCCTGGATTCAGCAGTAGCAGTCATTTTTGCTCTTCTTAGCAGCTGGTGCGGCGCTGTGTTTTTGACTTTTGGCCTAGGAACAGCACTGATAACACTGATGTTTTTAGTTACTGCTTAGAATGTTTGGTCTGACCAAGGACTTTCGGAGCCTCATGCTCTGCCAGGGAGGAGGGGAAGCTGGGAGGGAGCAGAGACAGAGCACCTGACCCAAACTGACCAAAGAGGTATTCCACACCACAGCACGTCATGCCCAGGATATAAAAACGGAGGGCAAAGACCCGGAAGGGTGGGGTTTGCTGCTGGGTAGGGCTTAGTGTGGGGTGGTGAGCGGTTGTATTCTCTTTGTATTTCCCTTGTCATTATTATTATTGGTGGTAGCAGTAGTGATTTGTGTTATACCTTAGTTACTGGACTGTTCTTATCACAACCTGTGGGAGGTGCATTCTTTCAATTCTCCTTCCCATCCCCCCTGGATGGGAAACAAGGAGGGGAGACCAAGTGAGCAAACTGTGTGAGTTACAGCTTAAAGCATGACAGTTGTGAAGCCAGCTCTAAAGGAAACAGTAGCTCCCTGGAACAGCTCTTCAGTCTGAAGCACCCACTGATGGAGGTGCAGGTCTACCTGAAGCGTGACTGTGAAATAAAACAGAGCTGTTAATCTGTAAGAAGTTGTCTGGGGTCTCCAGGGAATTTGGTCAGTTGGTCACTCATAATGCTCAGCTGCAGTGGCTCTTCCCCAGCATATCAGTCCCTGTGCATTAGTCATCTGTATCCTTCAGCTAGCCCACCTAGACCTGCCACAACGACCCAGGCAGACTGGCAAGCATAAGAGTCTTGTTTGAATTTGTCCTGTTTGTCTCCACATGGCCCCTAGACCACATGGGGAGGTGGACATTCAGTCAGAAATACCACTCTCAGTAAGGACCTGATAGGTGGGATTCAGTTGCTTAACCATGGGCTTCTAGTGCCCTTTTAGGTGTTTTGGGGTGCCAGAGACAACTCTGTGTTGTTCAGGATATGACAGAGGACTTCTAGGAGACCCACACCCTTCTGGAAGAGGCTGGAGACCAGGGGGCATCTTGACTGTCACTAACTGCCTGGATTTCAGCATCTGAACTCCATCTCCAGGGCACCCTAGAGCACTGAGCCCTCCTGGGCCCTGCCCTGGTGGGATGACAGAGGTTAGGCACAGCTGATATGGCTATATCTAAACTGGCGGCACTCCTCTGTTTCCAGTAGTCAAGAGCTGGCTTTATTTATGTGGGACTGAATCCAGTAATTTGTGCCAACAGGAATTTCACCACTGAATTCAGCAGAATAAAAGCTAGCACAACTTCATGCTGATGGGCTTTCAAAACCATTTGTTGACAAGCCACTGTAAGAGGGAAAATGAGGTTTAGTCTAATGGAGATAACAGGAAAATAGAGTTGTGTAGACAAAAAAAAGACTGCTTTCTGTCATCTTGCCATGCTCCTCAGAGAGGATAAGCAAAAGCAGATGTCTGTAGGGAAAGGTGTCTAAGCAATGAAGCACATCTGGAGAAGATTTCTCAGTATTATCTTGTCTAGCTTGGAAATGGAAAATGCAGACTGGCAAGCAACTGGGCAGAGAGGCTGAATATGTTCAATCAAGAACTGACCAAAACAGAAGAGTAATGCAGGTAGGAAGAAAGATTGAACAAGGAGCTGGGGAGAGTTGGCAGTTTCTGGGTTTGCTTTTCCTTTTTTTGTCTGATTAAAGAAATATCAGCCCAATGGGTTTACATCTGAGTGGCTGCCAGGTAATATCAGTGCAACTGCTGGGATGATAGGAGCATTTGATAGCTACCTGTATGTAAATCAGACGGGTTATTTATAGACCACAGACTCCAGGATATGAATGAGAGGTGCTATCACTTTGCTGGTTCTTGTCAGAAGAAAACCAACAGGACCTCCCAGTCTGCCAGAGCTGTGCCCAGGAAGACCTCTGTGTGAAGTACTTCCAAGGGTCTTGTGGGATCAATCTTTGTGGATCTATCAGTGGAAACTACTAACAGCAGGCTTGGAAGCTTAAATCCTATTATTTTTCTGATACGTATGAAAAAGCAGAGTGAAATGAATATTTCTTTTCACCTCATTCACAGAAAGCACATCATCAAGATTATCGTTCAGAATGAATGAAATGAATCTCATCTTTTAAGTCATTCTATTAGTCTCAGTGTTCATCTTTTTATTAGAACATTTTTAAAAATATAAAATACATGCACATTTTAAAAAATCAAAGCTAATAAATTTTAAAAACCCAAAACTAATAAATAAACTGCATGCCATAAATAAATAAAGACCATTAATGTGTTGACAGAAAAAACTGTCACTGAGGAAAGCAATACTGTCTGTAATGTCTGTTGCCCAGTGAATCTGAGCAGAGGGCCAGCAAGGGTCTGTAACTGAAAAAAGCTATTGAACTGAATTCACTCTGATATCAAGGTCTTTATGGAAACTGGTGTGAGCTTTAAATGCAAAAATCTAGATCACCCTGTTCTGCTTCATTTGACTGGAATTTGAGGACTTCAGTCAAAAAGTGGAGTCTACAAAAGTAATCTTATTTTATTGACAGATCCCTAGCCTGGGAAGGGAGAGTACAAGCTTGGTTTGACAGGAAAAGGGGGAGTTACAAACGTTTGTTTTCCTTCACTTCTGCTCCTGATCATTTGGAAAAGAAAACATAGATGAGGCAAATGCAGTGGGGATAGCACTCATTCTGAGACAGAGGATGTCATAACAAAATGAGATAACATAGCTATAACCAAATTAGCCATGTCTAATTTACAATGCTGTGTCAGGGACTATCAGATACAGACGAGCTCAACAAATCAGCTTCTAACCACAGGTGCCTCACTCAAGATTAAGCCCCACATGTGAGGTTAAAGGAAATCCAAGAATGTAATTATTTGCAGTATATTAAGGAGTTTACATCAGATTTCTGGAAGCAGGAGTTTGTAAAAGCAGGTATATTATAGCCTGTTCACAGGCTAAATACCAACCTGGCAATGATGTTCTGCTTATTTAATTTCCTTTGCAATTCTAATTGCATACACAAGTCTTCTTCCTCCCTGCTCTCTACAGCTCTTCAGGACCTGCCACACTCTTTGGATCATTGTGTAAGTGATCGTGTCCATACAAACAAGCACTGCTCTGTTCTGCAGCTAGTAAATGTTACATGAAACTTAATTCATGCTCAAATAAGGAGCACTCAGGTAACTGCAGCCCTGGGTCTGGCTCATAAATGTAATATGCTAAAATAACTGAGTAGCATCCATCTCTGAATTTACACTGCACATGTCTCATCCAGACAATGTGCTTTTATTCTCTTCTAGTTGTGGTTCATGGCCTGAATTTGCTTTCCTGAAGTCTCAATGGAACATTGCCATTAGTCTTGACCAGAGAATTTCATTAATGACTAAATCTCTTTGTCTCTCTCCCCACCCCCTGTTCTTTGTTTAATTCTTCTACAATGCTAAATGCATTAGACCCTCTACAACATATCAACTTGAATTTTTATTTCCAAAAAAATAAACTCTTAGGGTAAGGAGTGGGGGGATAAAATGGATAAACCAACAAATATTTGACAGATCTGTGGATCTGCAAACTATTTTCCACATGGCCAGATTTCTGAAGATCTGCAGATGCTCAGTGAGATTGTTATAAGAGTCAAGACACATTAGCTAGCTGTGATATTTAGGTATGTCAATGTGGGTTTTTTTTTTTTTTAATCTAGTCCTTAACCTCCTCAAAATTTGGCTGTATAACATATAAGAAAGTAGTACAAAAGTATTTACAGAAAGGCATTTTTAAAAATACAATTCTTTCCTGATGGAACATGAAAATAAAATACACTGAACTTGCTAGAAAGTAATGTACTTTCCCACTGCCTCCCTTAAACTGAAACCAGAGGCTATGTATGTAAAACCTGAAGCCAACTGACAGTGCTATAAACCCTCCAACTGGCACTAAGGAATTGAAATGCTGATATTCTGTAAGATACTCAGATGATATGATTCAACTGACTGTAAACCACCTACACAGCAGAGCGAATAATCACTTGTTAAACAGTAGAAGAAAGTCTACTGATGGGATGACTTGCATCCTCTTCACCTTCAGCTTACAGTCAATAAATCTCATTTGAAAAGTAATACTCCCCCCTTATCTTTTCAGCACAAAGAGACTGTCATCACCATGCTATATTATTTCTGACCTCACAGTATTTGCACTGCTGACCTATTATTAGTCAAATTATATCATCATCCATGACTAAGTTGGTTTGTTAGAAGCTAGGGGGTGGAATTGTCCCAGGTCACTGTGGAACTCATTGATGGAAATAAAAGCACTTTTTCT
>JAOEHX010040341.1:0-25059 GCA_025448015.1 Bolborhynchus lineola | reverse complement strand
GTATAAATCTTTCGCCTTTTACTAAAGATTTCCGTGGAGAGGAACAAGCACGAGTGTCGTGGAATTTTTTGAGGCTCTACTTCGGTAGAGCTATCCCTATTACTGTTAAAGATAGAACATAGTGCGCTGTGGTTGTGTGGTATAGGACTGGGAGCGTCCCCGGGTCCCGTGAGCTGGGGGAAGCTCCCCGGGTAGGCGCTGGTCGTGGGGCGGTTGTTTTGCTGTACCTCACTTGTCGTGCTTGGGTTTCATTTCTCTGCGTTTTACTCCCTACAACTGGTTACATCATTATTAGCCCCTTTTTAATTATTGCGCTTACATCTCAACCCATGATTTTCGCACTTTTACCTTTCCAGTTCTTCCCCCATCCCGCGGGGCCGCTGGAACCGAGCAGGCGGGTGGCGGGTTGTGCGGTGGGTGGTCGGTACCGGCCGGGGTTACAACGCACGGGGAGATACAGGCCCTGATCGGGGCGGGGATCGGCGTCGAGACGGGGATAGGCGGAGCTGATCTCGGCTCCGTCTGCCCGCCCGCGCCGCCGCCTCATTGAGTAGCCTGGTCTAATGGAGGGTGTCCCTGCCCACGGCAGGGGGCTGTGCTGGATGAGCTTTAGGGTCCCGGGCAACCCAACCCAGTTTGTGAGTTTGTGATTCATTATCATGCGCTTCATCAGCATCCGTTAATTTGCATACCCAGAGCGCACCGCGGCGGCGCGGCGCTGCCGGGCCCCGCGATGTCCACTGCTAGGGCCGGTCCGAGCTGTCCAGGTCTGCACGGCTCCGGTGGTCCCCAAGGGGCCACGCCGAGAGCCAGAGCTCCGGGGAAGGGCAGGTATCGCCCTGAGCTGTGGGACGCGGGGCAGGCGGGCGGTGTGGAGGGGAAGAAGGGCGGAGCATACTCCGGTTTCTCTTCAGATCGTATAAATCTTTCGCCTTTTACTAAAGATTTCCGTGGAGAGGAACAAGCACGAGTGTCGTGGAATTTTTTGAGGCTCCATTTCGGTGGAGCTGCCCCTGTTGCGGTTAAAAGACAGAACGAAGCTGCTCCCAGTGCCAGCGCCCGGGTATCACACAATGCCCCCTCCCACAGCAGCTCCGCAGCGCGGGACGTGGTCCCCCTCTTCCCGTAAAGCCCTATAGCGGTCGGTGCCTCCTCCCCCCACACCCGGCACCCGCCGTACCCCGAGGGGCCGCTCCGTAGCGGGGCCGACGGCACCCCCGCCGCATGGGCGCGCGTCCCCGGGCACGCCGGGAGCTGTAGGCAGCGCAGAGCACGCTGGGAGATGTAGTCCCTCCGCCAGCGTCTCCCAGCAGGCCCGGCGGCGCGCGGGGTTTAAATCGGCAGCGGTTGCCGTGCTCTGGGTTCCGCCGCGCCCGCACCATGGACTCTCGCTTCTGCAGCCGCGTCTGCCCCGGGATCGTCATCAACATCCAGAGGAGCAACGGTGAGGGCTGGGCACGGGGAGCGGGATGACGGAGCGGCCGGGCCGCGACTTACAGCGCGCTTCTTCCAGGGCGCATTCAGGAGGCGATGGTGAAGACCGTGAAAGTGGGTGGGAACGCCGTGGCGGTGGAGTGGACCGAGGGTGGCACCGTCAAGGGCAAAGAGGTGAGTGCGGCCCTCCCCTGCCCTGCCCCGGGTGGTCCCGGCGCACCCTCGGCGGGGGAAAGGAGTCCGGGGGAGCCGGGCTGGGCGCACACCGCGCAGGCCCGCGGCGCTGCCCCGGCGGGGCCTAGGGGTGAGCAGCGGCTGTTGGTAGAGGGCTATGGAGTACCCCCGAAGTCCTCGTTTCCCTGCGGGCTGCCTGCGGCCTTTCTGCCTTTAGCAGTGACCCTCAGGCTTTCCTCAAGGCTTAACATGAAATGTTTAAGAGGGCTGGATTTGGTTTCCTGACTCCCTACGCGGGTGCATGTAAACGTTGTGTGGGGTGGGATGAGGGTGAGGGGTGAGGCTGGGGCATCCTGACACTTAGCACGATCTCCTTCGGTAACAGAGCGAGCATACTTGTCCTGCTGGTCTGTCTGGAAATGTATATAGCCTGGTGTTTAGCTGAAACCTTAATGTTGTGATTGGCTGGTTATTTGAAGCTGGTTCTTACGCTATTTATGTGCCTGTTGCATTCAAGTATGCAAAGCACATGGGTTTGGATATAATTGCTGGGTAGGTTGCATATATGTCTTATGATAGAAAATCTTCATGAAGATGCTTCAAAATACAGCATTTTTTTGTATGCTTGCATAAGTAAGCATAGACCCAGAATGTATATGCACTGACACATTTTGCTGTGCACATGTGTATCTGAGCTAATTCACATTCCAAGTAGTTACTTATATATTCTATATAAACCAAATGTTATAGATCATTTATGTTAGGATGTGGTATCTCCGCATTTGACAGAAGTTCACCTGTTTGTTTTTGCTCCTCTTATGGACTCCTATTTAAGTAATTTTGATGTTAAGTGAGAACTCAAGAAGTCCCTGAAGTTGTGCTTCTGTTGCTTTGCTCAGTGAATTCTAGCATGAGCTGCTGTGATGCCAGAGTTTTTGTGTACTGGTGATTTCAGTTCATTCAGCTTGGTTAGCTTTGAAAAATGGAACGTTGAGAGCTGCTGTGTCTTGTGCCAGAGCCTGCCTTTGGCTGTCTGCCTGCTGTTGCTCCCCCTGCTTGCACCTGACCCATAGCAAGTGATAATGCAGGTGAATTGATTTGTGGGTTAAATACTGAATCCTTCATTTCCCAAAGTCTTTGAAGCTTATTTCAGTAAGCACAATCACAGTAAATGCTTAATGCTCTCTTAGTGCCAAAGTCAAAGTGGCTGAGATTTACTAAGATTAGCAGTAAGAGATTAAAGTAGCTGATGCTAAATATGCTTTGCCTGTGTCTTCAGAAGTGCTCTAGTGCACCTGCAGAGCTGCATGGTGTTTGGCAGATGAGGGTAAATGGCTTAGGGAGCACATTTCTTCCAGCATATTTGGATGTAGGAGACTACTCAGAACATGCACTGCTGTCTTGCCCTTCTGGTCAATTTTAACTTAGCGTTTGGCAGGCAGTGGGTCAGATTTGTTTGCATGTACTGAAAGTAGAGGTTAAAAAGAAAATAAACATGCTGTAAGTGGTAGTAGCAATATTCTGCTCTCCAAAATCCTGCTTTTGCTCTTGTAGGTTGATATTAAAGATGTGATAGCAATAAATCCTGAATTATCAGAAGACCTACCTGCTGCTGATGTGAAAGAGAACTTTCCTTTTCAAGAGAATGTAAGTATACAGGTAAGTGCTTTAAAGGGATTTGGTCTCTCCTAAGGTATTAATGTGTCAACAGCATAGGTCTTCTTATAAATAATACCTGGTCTTAAACTTTGAGGTCTCTAACTTGTCTTTTCTATATCATAGTTAGATTTTGGTCAAATTCTTGTATCAATGTTGTCTTGAAGTGCTGTGCTAGGAATTTGCAGCTTACTCTGATAATTACAGCATTCATTGTCTTTTCAGAAACAGAAGCGTAGATCAACCCTTTCAAAAATCCCTGCTCCACGGGAAGGTGAGGAAATATCCTTTTCTGTGCTATACCTTTTTAAAATGGTGGTGTGTTTTCTTTGTAGCCCTAATAATCTTCAGTAGCATCATAAGGCTGCTTGTTCAGACAATGCTGACAAAGAGCATAATGTTTCATTCTGATGTTTTGGAGTCCAGAGTACAGAAACTTTGCCAACAGATTGCTCTCCTGTTCCTGTGAGCTGGGGCTTGTTGACATGTTGCCCTTTTCTGCAGTATTGCTGTAGCTATTCCTTGATGCTGCTTTTAAATGTCACTAGGCAGTTCCTGTGGCAGTGAGTATAGGAGTTTTGTATGGAGCTTTTGCAAATGCCATGAACAACAAAAAGTAAGTGGCAGTAATTAAAAGGGTCAAAATGAGAGTGGAAAGGGCAAGAAAGATACAGCTGTGATAAATGGATGTATCCTCTTCAAACAGTCCCCCTAGATAATAACTAGAGCTTTATCCTTGGAGACATTTCAGACCATGCAGCCAAAGCGCCAGCTGGTGTGCTGTAGCTCAGTGATTGTATGTCAGTGCACTGTTTTTGAGCAAAGCCAGAGGAGAAGATAGAGATGTCAGAGTGTGAGATCACTAAGAGGCTTTTCTTGAGGTATCAGGAATTGAACTCCCATATTTTCTACCTTCTTTTAGCTTATTAGTTGATTCTTTCAGCTTTTTGAATTGCAAGTGGCAGCATTACAGGTCTATTTGTAATAAACTTGTGTGATGCTGAGTTTGAATGGTTGCTCATTTGATGACTTTCTTCAAGTGCATAGTTAGCTGAAACTTGTGCTTTCCCACGAACTGAGCTGTAAACAAAAGAGCTGGGCTTGTCTGGCCTTTTTTGCATGTGATACAAGACAGGGAAGCCAGTACCAGAAGACAACAGTACAAATCCCCTTGTATTAAGAGAGGCAGTAGTCCAAGAAGCTTAATATGTCAGAAGTTATTCTGTGCTAGAACATCCTGATCTTCCTGAAATCCAGAGAGTTTTATGAAATCCATAACCTTTGTGAACTGGCAAGCAGAATTGATGTGGTGGTCATGACTGTCTCTAGACAGCTCAGCTAATGGAGTTGGGTAGCCAGCTGGAAAAAGAGGTATGTTAATCAAGCCAGTGATAGATGGGAAAATGTCCTCATAGAAGTCATGGCTTTCCTGAAGTATAGAATCTAATTTCAAATATGAAATATCCATTGCCTTTCCTACAGGCTCACTCTTGTCCCTGAAGACCTGCTCAGAGTACAAGAGAGAAGCAATGTTTTCAGTACTCCTCAAATAGTGTTATCTGTTGTTATAACTAGCTAAACCCCATCAGTGTCAATGAGTGTCCATCTGGTTGCAAGCTGCACTGTGCCAATTAGAAAGCTAACACTACCTACAGGTCTTGGTTCCTGATCCAAACAAACTAAACAAGATCCTGGAGGTGTCTGTCCCCATCTCATTATGGGATATGAGAGAAGCAGAAGCAGTGCTTTCAGGATGAATTATAAGAAACGGATAGTGCTGTAGTCCTCTGAATCAGTAAGAATTTTGGAGGATACTGCATATCGCCTCATATAAGAATCACTTGAATCAAACCCATTTGGCTGCAGCAATCCTCCAGTCAATATGCCTGCCCAGGAGTGCTAGCATTACAGGAAATGTGCTGAGTTTGTGATGAGATCAGGTCCAGGCATGCGTGATAAACAAATGGAATAAAATGCCACCTCTGAGTGAAATGAAACTGATGCTTTTTGTTCCTAAAATTGCAGCAGCGACACCTAATGCCTCTACATCTGAGCAGAGGACTCCAGGTAAAGAGTTAATATAGGAGCACTGAATTTTGTGGATATGGTTCTTGGGAATTTGATCCAGAATTGAAATTAAACCTTGGTCTGAAATAGATCTGGTATCCTTCAGTATCATTCTGGATAAGTTCTTGTGACTGCTAGAGGTGAAGGTAGCTCTAGTTTGCAGATCACACTTCTATTTATTCATATCAGGTTTGCTGTCTTTACAAATCTATTGAGGTGTATGCTCCAAACCCTCCCCTAAGAAGCTTTGTGATGATGGACTTGCTCTGGAAGAAATAACCTTGGCATGTAACAATGGAGCCTCCCTACGAAAGGACATTGTCCAAAGTTTTGCTGTTGTGATTATACAGTCTTTTAGCTGCATTTATCAAGCTCCACCATGGACCACGCACCCTGTCTGAGCGTGGGTGCTGGGTTGGTGAGCAGGAGGCTGCCCATGACTGCTGCCAGGTTGCAGTACTACTGTCACCATCAGACAGCTAATTCACACAGCCCTGCAAGTGGGAAGCTTCAGAAGATTTCACAAACTTGTAACTTTCTCCTTCCTAGGTATTATGGGTCTGGAGCTTCCATGTTAGTGAATCCACAGTGGTATCTGAAAGAAATTCAATGGAACTGCAAATCTGGAATGAACTGCTTGCTTTCCTGTAGTGGTGTATTTCATGATCACTTTTCACCTCCCTGCATTTTCACTGATGAAATTTGCTAATGCATCAGAGATCTGGAAAATTACCTTTTAGCCACACATTGTTCCCTTCTATTCTGCACTTTGTGAGCATTTGAATACTTGCAAATGTCTGAGTGTCTGAGGCATGATACTGACCTTGAATTTGTGTTTCCAAAGCTGTGCGTGGCCGTTCCAGGATGTCTGTTATTGCAGAATCACAGTGCAGCCTCCAGGAAAATGAGATGGGGGTAGATCCTTGTGCTTCTACACAAATCAGAAATAATTCATCTGTTCCTGGTGAGTGAAGAAAGAACCCAGTGAATTCTTACTATGAGGCAACATGGGTTATATGCATTTAAATAGGTAAACCGCAAATCCCAAGGAAATGAGCAACCTCTATTCCTTTATATAAAGCAAGAGAGGCCTAGAGGGCTATCACAATGTAAATATTCAGGGCTCCTGCCTTGAAGGGCTTTATCAGGCACACAGCTACAGTTGTGGATGTGGGATCTGCTTAATGACATGAAGTGGTATGCACAGCACCAGAGAGGGACAACATGGTCTGTAACTATACTGGTTATAGTTTTACCTACATCCTACATTGGTTGATTAAAGCAAGAACTTGAGCCTACTTAAATTACTAAATCATAGTTATTTATCTTTACCAGACCTCTGCAATGAACAGCTCTGAGGGCATGCCTTGTTGTATGAAGTTCTGCTTACAAGCCATTGAAATAAGAGACTTGGTACTAAATTCTTGTCTAGTTAGTGTGGCCTTGATTTGTAGCTTTGAGTAAAAGTTGGTGGTCAGCAAATGATTAAAAAAACCCTGCATTTGCACACTTGTCACAGGTTTTTACCCAGTTCTCTCCTGATCCAGAACCAGAGTTGAGGAATGCCAGTGATCTACAAGGCTTTACCAATTATAAACCTGTTCTTGATCTTAGGGATCTAATTACTGTTTGGTCTGGCTTCTTTCTGCAGCTGGCAGAACCAGGTCTAGCAAGCTGAACTGTGTTCCAGAAGCCTCAGCGACAAATCTCAATGGGAATACAGAGGATCACCTGCCTCTTGGCAGAATCTCTTCAGTAAGCCCAGGTACCATGGAGATGTGGGTAAGAACTGCCTCACCAGTCAGTGATGCATCACTGCATGATTGCTGCTCTATATTCTCCAAGGCTAAAGCTTGAGATAGGTGGCTTTGGCAGTAAGACTGAGTATCTTCAGTATTTTTTGTTACAGATGTGTAATTCCATCACCTTAGAAATGCTGTCTTTACTTTAGAATGGCAGTGGGACTTTCTGAGCAGTTTGTGGTGGGTAGATCTGATTGAGAAGAGGAAATGCTGCAAGATGAGTGACATCCTTCTGAAAATGATTGTTTCATGTACAAGCTAGTCTGGCAGCAACCTGGAGAAGCTGAAATACTTGTGTTGTGCTAAAAACCTAGTGTTGGAATTTAATCCAAGGAAATGCTTTTATCTAGTTCGGAGAAGATCCAACATTGTGAAAGAGATGGAGAAAATGAAAAACAAGAGGGAAGAGAAGAGAGCTCAAATCAGTGAAATCAGGACCAAGCGGGCACAGGTGGAGTACTCTACAATACACCTGTATTGGGACATTGCTTAAGGATGTTGTATCACAATGTTTGAAACTGATCCATATTTTGGATAGGCTCTGTTCACATTAAGCTGTACATAAGGATGGATTGATTATAGTTTTGGAAAGTTCTTAATATTGAGCAATACTTCTAATTGCATACATCTGATGTTTTACCATGCTCTGGGGCTTCTTTTTTTGCTGTTACATGTTAATTACCTCCACATCCATGTTTGTTCCATGCAGGAATTTGACAGCAGCTGTCCAAACTGGGAGTTTGCAAAGATGATCAAGGAATTCAGAGCAACTTTAGACTGCCAGCCAATATGTATAACTGATCCGGTAAGCAAATACTGAAGCTGCAGCTTGTGAACAGACTATTGTGCACTGAAGATGTTAGTATATGAGCAATTCAGTGCATCATTGTACCTTGGAAATCCTCTGAGCATATTGTGATCTTGAGGTACCTAGTGGTATATGTGAGGTTGTTTACCTTCCTTTTTAGCGCTAAGCTGCCTTGCACTACTTTGCATGTGTTACTAGTAGAGAGCTTGGACTTCAACAATTATCATTATTTGCATGGTAACATTGGTACTTCTCAGAGCTTGTAAACAGCAGAGCCTATTACATAACTTAGCTTGTTGTAGGTATAACTTAAAATGGGTTATTGCCCTGGAAGTGTTATTGTATGTATGTCATATACATTAAGTAATTTTAAGCTAGGTCAAAAAGTGGAGGAGCAAAAGTAGAGGTCAGGAATTAAAACAAAACAACCCCATAAAACCAGGCTCAGTTTATCTTCAGCAATTACAAAGGTAGCATTGTTTAACAAGGCTTTTGCTAGACAAGGATTACTTGTTCTCAGGTGTTAGTCAGTGAAAAATGGTAGTGCTTCAGTTAAAATGAAACAGTAGGTGTTGATTAGCTTAGAACACTGAATGTTTTGTGTGCCTGCATCCTATGGGGCTGACAACCAGCGGCTGGTGTAAGCATCACCACATGACAGAAGTGTTTGTCATCTGCTTTCTGCCTCACCCAGTGGAACATGCACTTTCCCAAACTCACCTGATGTGTAACTGTGCTGGACAAATTGCTAAACTTACTGCATCACTAAAATACTGCAGGTCAAAAAATACCCCTGGGGTAAATGAAGATAAGAGTAAATTGACTACAGTTGCAGTATTGATATGACAGTTTTTAGTGGAAAGCTGGCCAAGGGCTGAACTTCCTACTGATTCTGACAGGATATTTGGGGCACTTTCTATAGCATGGCAGCGTTTCCACCTGATACTCTGGGGCGTTCTATATAAAGCTGTTGTTTGTTGTGCTGCTTTTGCACTGAGCAGGCTTGTAAGACTTGCATTGCTGTTTGAGTGGGTTTGATCAGTAGTGGTACTGATCAACTGAACTCTGATCAGCATATAGAAAAGTAGATGTCAGGGAGCATCAGGTATTTGTCTGTAATACTAAGTAGATATGGGTCTAACTGGGAAATAATTACTTGTTTTGTTTCAGATAGAAGAACACAGGATTTGTGTCTGTGTGAGGAAGCGCCCTCTCAATAAGCAAGGTGAGTGTACTGACAAAGCAGCTGTGCCTTGGAGCAGTTTGGCAGTGCTTACTCTTGTTAAAACTGAGAGTCTTTTCTGTCCACAGAACTGCAAAAAAAGGAATGTGATGTTATTACCGTTCCAAGCAAGTGCGTCCTGCTGGTGCATGAACCAAAGCAGAAGGTGGACCTAACAAAGTACCTCGACACCCAGGCATTTAGATTCGACTTTTCATTTGATGAATCCTCTTCTAATGAAATGGTATACAGGTAATACTTTCTTCTCATTGGGAATAACTTTGAAGCTTAAAGCATGGAGCTGTGGATAGATGGCATCTGAGCTTAAAGAAACTGCAACCTGAAATAAGTATTAAAATCATTTTGGAGGAAACCAAAGGGCTAAAAAGTCTAAAGCTTATTTTTGGCATGGTTTTGCCAATTTCCACAGGATTTGCTTTTATTTGCCTTTTTTTTTCCATTCTTTTTAGGAAAACTGATGAAGCAGGACATGAAATGTTTGTCTTAACTGTCTTTTACCTTCTCAATATCCAGGTTCACTGCAAGACCTCTTGTGGAGACCATCTTTGAGGGTGGGAAGGCAACATGCTTTGCTTATGGCCAGACAGGCAGTGGCAAGACACATGTAAGTTCTTCTCCAAGGTCTCAAATTCTCTAGCTTTATCTGAAGCATTGTAAAGCTCCTTAATGATGATAATGAGTAGGATTGTGTAATGAGTTTGGATCTTGGGTTTTGTTGTTGGGCTTGTTTTTTTATGCCTTAAAGCTAATACTTTGTCAGCTCTTAATCTTCTTTTTCGGTAGCTTTCCATATTACTGGCATTCCTTTGAGGTTGTGAGGAAAATCATACTAAAATCCCCCCATAGCTGGCTTTTTAAAGACTTTGGGATGTCTTAACATGTTAGTCATGGCTATCCCTTGCTATTGCTGCTGAACTCCAATTTGCAAAGTGGGGCTGTTAGCCGACGTCTGAGACAAAGGCTTTTTTCTGTACTGAGTTGTGAATTTGGAGGCATTCCAAAGACTTCAGCAACTGTAAAAGAATAAGCCCCTTGTTGCACATAAACATTTAAGTGATCTGGTATTGTTGTGAAGTGGGAAAACTAGTGCTTTCATTTTTAACCACTCCTTCCAGCCTACCAGTTGCAGCTTCAAGAGACCTGAAGATTGTGTTTACTGCCTCAAAGATGATCTGCTCTGATTTAAACAACTGAGCTGTCTTTTTAACCTCCTTCTGGAAACTGTAGGGAAGGAAAGTGGGAAACTCCTTCCTCACAGCATGATAGTGGAGTCCAAAATTCTGTCTTGTTCTGCAAGAGGCCTTTACCCCAGACCATAGTGATCTGGACTAAGCTAGGCTAGCCTGTCAGTTTGAGTAAACAGTCGCTGTTATTCCAGTGTTAGAACCAAGTTTTAGGCTAGGATCTCCTATCATTAGTGATATGCAGTGAGCTGCAGATGTCTTCCAGTAATCCAGAAGGAAATTCAGAAGATTGGATATAGGCTGCCTCCATTGCACTGGAATGGGCAGACAAACATGCTGATCTTAGAATCATTACAGGAATACAAATGTGAGGCACTGTCCTGGGTTCGGCAGTAGCAGTCGTTTTTCTCCTTCTTGGTAGTTGGTGCGGAGCTGTTTTACAGTTTAAAACCACAACAGGCACTAAAATCATAGGCACTGAAGTCCTTTTTCCTATGGCGCAGACGTAGTGCAAGGACAATGGCTGTAGCATGAGACTGGAGTGCTGCCTGTTAAACTCTGGTAAACTGACTGTGTCATGGGATTGCCCCATTCCTGGCAGTGTTCAAGGCAGGTTGGATGGGGCTTTGAGCAGCCTGGTCTAGTGTGAGGCATCCCTGCCCATGGCAGGGTGGGTTGGAACTTGATGATCTTTAAGGTCCCTTCCAGCTCAAACCATTCTATGACTCTATGACCCAGTCATGTTTTAAAAATTGAGGCTGTGCCATATAGAAATGGTAGTGCAAAATGCCAGGACAGCACCAAATGAAAATGCTGGGATTAAAGGTACTTGGGTCAAGGGAACTAAAGGCATTGTCTGCTCTAGAAGTCTGATGCATTTTTTGATAATGCATGTGAGCTTTTGCAAGTAGCAATGAAAACAGTACTCAACCTATGCCCTGGGATATGAGGCTTTATTTCCTCTGACCAGAGGCAATTGGGTTGCATTGTCAAGGCCATGCATTTCTCCTTGGAGAAACAGCTGCTTTCTGCTGCACTGCAGACCCTTGCAGGTATTCAGTTGTTGTTTTGCATAGTCCAGAGCTGCTTTGTGAACTGATAGGGAAGCAATAAACTAATTTTATCCTGAATTGAACTGTTGTAATTATCTCATTGACATCAGAACATATATATACATATAGTAACTTCCTAGTGTGTTCTTAGGACTACAATCAGGTAGCCTAACTTGTTTGTACCACACATTACCTCTGGCCTTTCCTCTTTACAGACTATGGGTGGAGACTTCTCTGGGAGAACACAGAATGCCTCAAAGGGCATATATGCTTTTGCATGTAAGTTGATTCTTCTTTTGCTATGAAAATCAAATTAGTGCTTGTTTTTCTTAGATAAGATCTGGCTGTGTATGGTTATTTAAAATGTTTCCACTAGAAGGTACATAAAGCATTTGTGTTGTCAGTAATCAGTAGTGGTATTTGTGGCAGGAGGTATAATTTAGTTGCTTCAGTTTCACGAAGTATTTTCCGTCCAGCCTGGAAGCTTCTGGATCCACACTTAACTCACCGGAAGATACTTGCTTTCGAAGCAAAGAGATGACAATTCTCTATTCTGGCATTTGCTGGGCTGAACAGTTTGATTTTGATTCTTCTGCTGTGCTTTTGTGTTAAACTCAGGATGGTGTTTGGCAATACTCAACTTGAATGCAACACAACCCTACCCATTTCTAATGTGAAGCTTCTGATAGAGAAAGCAGATAAATGTCCTGCTTCTTCCTGTAAGAATTAGATGCAAAAAACATACCACATACAAAATCATTCCAGAAAACAGATGCTTTAGAAGCCCCTCCTTGACCTTGAAAGCACCGTGAACCCTAACCTCCTCTAGCTCCCCTTTAGGAAGGCATATTGTGAAACTAGCCTTTGTGTAGCAAGACAGCTGAAACAAGAGCAACTGTTTACTAGTGTATGAAAATCAGTTATGACTGGCCCTGAAGTAAAATCTTTGGTTTTTAGCTCAGTTGTGAAAAGCTGCACTGGATCCAGCCAAAGGACCAACCATAATCTGGTGTAGTGTCTCCAAACAGCAGCAATGTGGGTGCTCAGGGGTGCATGAAACATAAATACAAGACTTTTTCAAGCCTGTCCAAAAACAATAGCAGATCCCAGTGTTGCCCTACAGCAGTGAGGATTGCTGTCTACAGGGGACATTAACAGTAGAAACTTCTGTATCCCCCTGTGTTTTCAGTCCCTAGATGTGGATGCTGCTGATGCTGTTCTCCAGATGCTGACACAGCACTAACTGTTTTACTAGCATTTGTTGATGAGTGGCATTCAGCTGTTTGGCACTGCTTTATGGCTGTGCAGTATGTGAATGTAGATCAAGTAGTGACTAGAATGTCTTTTAAACCAGTTAACTGAACTTCTGCCTTTCCTCACTAGCACAAGATGTCTTCCTCCTCCTAAACCAGCCCAGGTACAGGAGTCGGGAGCTCGAAGTCTTTGTGACTTTCTTTGAAATATACAATGGAAAGGTAAGACTATTTTTTTTAATCTTGACCTTGACATTCTTTGGCTGAA
The DNA here is from genome assembly GCA_025448015.1 of Bolborhynchus lineola. Classification (NCBI taxonomy): domain Eukaryota; kingdom Metazoa; phylum Chordata; class Aves; order Psittaciformes; family Psittacidae; genus Bolborhynchus; species Bolborhynchus lineola. The sequence goes on along the minus strand of JAOEHX010040341.1, from coordinate 12,118 downwards.
TGTCTCATAAGTAGCCAAGTGAAACTCACTAGTTTTGATAGTTCTATACAGTCCATTGTTTATGGTGTATTTGGAATTGAATTGGAAGGCTCTGTTAAAGGTGCTGGCTTTTTATAGCTTTAATTAAAGATGGCACAAAATTTTTGTTCAGATGTGCCTCAATCTTGTTACCTTGTAGGTGTTTGACCTCTTGAACAAGAAGACAAAGCTTCGAGTCCTGGAGGATGGCAAGCAGCAGGTCCAGGTTGTTGGTCTCCAAGAGAGACAAGTCAGCTGTGCTGAGGATGTCATCAGAATGATTGAGATGGGCACTGCCTGCAGGTTTGGTGCCTTAAAACCAATAAAAATAGTCATATCCTCTTGTATCTCCATGTCTAGAAAAGTATGTCTGTAGCTAGTGCTTAGAGACTTAAATAGAAGCTTGTTGTTCCCAGTAAAAGGCAAGCACTGAGCAGCACTTCTGTGTGAATCCAGGAAGGTGGCTAGCGGGGCTGGGTTTAGCCCTCCCTCCATAGAGAGGCTCAGAGTTCCTGGTTCCTACGTCCTCATACAACTCCAAGAACAGCAAAACTGTTCACATGAGGAGATGGCTGCCCTCGTGCCACAGTTAAGCTGAGCTTTCTAGAAGTATCAGCTAGTTTACAGGAACACAAGTAGCTCCCTGTGGGCTTCTGAGATCAAGGAAGAGCAGCTGGCATCAACCTACAGTTCAAAAATGCTTTGGCTTAGCTGCAGGCCAGATGAGCTATTCCAATGGCAACAGAAGTGCTGCATGTTGTTCAGGGATCTTGTCTAAAGAATCTTTGAGAGCAGGTGCCAAGGGGACAGCTGCAGGCTTGGTTCATCATCCTGGCAGGAAGGCTTTGGTCAGGGCAGCTCTACCATTGTACTGGTGTCTATAATTGGGAGCGATAATCATAGAATGGTTTGGGTTGGGAGGGACTTAAGATCATATAGTTCCAACCCCCTACCATGATCTGTATCTCAAGTCTCAGTTAAGTGTCAACTGCTGTGGAAACATTACTAGGCAAATGACAACCCCTTGGCTTCTGCATTACACTGCATGTGCTGATATGTGCATCCTGAAAGCTCATTCAGCACTCTGCTGTGCATGCTTTTTTTTTGGCTGACAGTTCAGGCAACAAGGGTTTAACATTACAGATGCTTGCCTTACTTTAGGACAATAGCCCTCCTTTTCCCCCAGCAGTAGGGACACAGGTATGAGACAGTGAACCTGCCAGCCCTCTTGGGGATTAAATGACAGTGAAGGTCTCAGGGAGATTTATGGTAACTTCTAAGCCTCCAGTCTGTATCTTGTAGTTATGGGGCATGTGCAGCTGCACAGCAGAGGTAAAGTGCCAAGCCAGCTTGGCAGGAGAAGTGGATTTACCATGAACTGTAATGTGCTATCACAACTAATACTGTTTAGTGGGGAGCTTGGCTGAGCTTACTGTGTAATGGCAAATGCATTAGGAAAATGACATGTGGCCTGCTCTGTGGCAGAGAGCTGCAGTGCTGAAGGCATGTCTTCCAGCTCCAAATGTAAGGCATTAACAAGTCAGGAAGGCTGGCTGAGTTGAGCCAGGCAGCTTAAATAGCCTTTAATCTCTACAACTGGGATGCAGGTTCGTATTTCTCACAGCAGTCCTTCTGTGCTCTTCTATCAAAAGTAATCCCGTAATTAATCCAAACTTCAAGTACCAATGTGTGGGATAAAGCCTAGAAGGTTAAACAACTTGATTGAATGGTTGCAGGTCTTGGCTAACACTGTCAGGACCTGTTGCGTCTTCTGGGACACAGTTCTAATGTTTGCTTGCATCTTTGCTGTAGGACATCTGGGCAAACGTTTGCAAATGCCAGCTCTTCCCGGTCGCACGCCTGCTTCCAAATCCTCCTGCGCCGAAGAGGGAAACTGCTTGGCAAATTTTCCTTAGTGGATCTGGCAGGGAATGAGAGAGGTGCAGACACATCTAGTGCTGATCGGCAGACACGAATGGAAGGTGCAGAGATCAATAAGAGCTTGCTGGCTTTGAAGGTAAACTATAGCTCAGGAAGGAAGTAGTGCTAGTAAATGAATTCTGTTCAACTCTTGGGGTTGTCTGTTCTGCTCCTTTCCAGTGCAAGGGAAAAGAACAGCCCCAAAAAAACCTAGTTCAGTATGTCAAGAACCCTGAAAATGGTGTATAATTCCATTTAGAGTATTTCCGGGGAAGCAGTGCAGCCTTGTCAGGCCAGACACTGTTACAGCCATTTCAAGCTTTATTCAAGCCATCTTTCTTACATAGGATGGATATACCAGCTGTCCTGTGACAGTTAAAGACCTGGAGTATATTTAAAGACTATGAAGCACTTAGAGCAACAAAGATGACCATTCTCCATCCTGCTGGGTTTATCAGCAACTTGTGGCTGATAGTTTGCAGAGCTGGTTGAGAAGAGGTGCAGATATTGCATTCACAAGACTTATCTTTTATTAGGAATGTATCCGAGCTTTAGGGCAGAACAAATCTCACACCCCTTTCCGGGAGAGCAAGCTGACCCAGGTGCTGAGAGACTCTTTCATAGGAACAAACTCAAGGACCTGTATGGTGAGTATGTGCATGGCACACACACTGCTTATGGGTTCTGCAGTTTTACTGGATGGATAGTTGTGTGCTCTTCTAGAATGAGGGGACTTTAAAGGCAGAAAGCTTCACTCCTCTGGAAAAAAGTCATACAGTTTTCTCCTCCACTTACCTGTGGTGACTGAGATAAAGTGGTGAGCTATGCCTAGCCCTGGTAGAAGCAGGGCTGCAGAAGTGACTTTCATACAACGAATGTACAGTGGAGCCTGGTGTGCTCTCAAAGGGCTCTGCTTCCTGTGGGGGTGCAGCACTGTGGGTATACCCAAAGCAGTAGAAAGCCGGATACAGGGCCACTGGCATGTCCCACAGAACTATAAAGTAAAATGGACTTGAGAGAATGGCTCAACTCTGCCCTAACGTGTCCCAGGTGCCTGGTGAGATCTGTAGGACCATTAGCATGAGTGGAAGACAGATGTGAGAGTTGCTGAGGTCTTCTGTTCTGTTTGCAGATAGCAATGATTTCTCCAGGCATGAGTTCGTGTGAATACACCTTGAACACACTGAGATATGCTGACAGGTAATGGCCTTTATGATTTGGGAATTTTATTCTCATCGCAGAAGGTGCTTTGGTTGTTTTTAATCTGACTTTTGGAAACTCAAGTTCTCTTGTGTTGTTTGTAATGGTGATTTGGAGCTTTGTTGCTAAGAGCAAATTATCTTAGAGCTGTCTTATAAAACTGACCCCGGCATTCTTTGTGTGAGACATAATAGAGATTGTATAAGACCATGACTAACGCTTCCTTTCCTCAGAGGAGGAGTCTGTTATACTGGACTTGACTGCCCTGTTTTTTTGTGGGGAGTTTACCCTGTCCTGGTTACCTCCATGCCTTTTACTTTCTGGATTACTTTAGGTCCCATCTCTAAGTTGTGCTAAGAATGTGTCCCTTACAGGGCCCTACAGCTGGCACAAAACACTTTGTTCTTGATGGGCTTTAGTATGAGCTAATAAGGTGCGCTACCTTGGAGACTTTGGGTGAAATCTGAATGACCTGAGAACTCAAATGCCTCTAAGCAGATGGTGGGAGTATGTTTGGAGTGCCCCGCAGCTGATCTTGGCTACCTGCAGGGTAAGGCAGATTGGCAAGGACTAAGCCCCAGGTTTCCCTGGGTGTCTTGCTGATACCTGGAACACCTGTGTCAGAGCAGAGAGTGCCTCCTGGTTTCTGCTTTACTTGCCTCTACACCCCTCCAGTGAGGTGACAAGCAAAGATAAGACTTGACTGTTGTGCAAGTATCATTTTGTTAATATGACATCTCAGGCTTGGTAGCATGCCTTAATTTAGTTCACAAAGCATTGCTGGTTCCTTAATGGAAAGCATTCCACTCTCTGAAAGGGTGTATGGTAATGCTTGTCATACACATTCAGGAACACTGTGAATGTTGACACATTTCCAGATTTGGCTCTGGAGTGAAGTTGCATTTTTTTCCTTTTTGCTGACAGTTATTCCTGCTCACCAAAGTGTACAGGACAAAGCGCAACATCTGACTTGGCATGCTTCAGTAAGATTCTAGCCTTGAGTTGGGCCCATTGGGTTCTTTGCCAGTGTACAGAGCAAGTTCAAGCTCTAAGAAAGGGGGTATTAGGCTGAAACTGGCTGGAAATATGCGTTTGACACTAGTAACTGGAATGAAATGCCCAGCTGGTGTATCAGTTATCAGCTGTGACTTTCATCCTTCTATATCTATTCTGGCACAGTGGCTGTTTGGGCAAAAATCAACCTTAATCTTTTCCTCCCATACTAACTTCTGTTAGTTGGTCATGATAAACCAAGCTGACATGTGGAGAAATAGGCTTTGCTGCAATTAGCATTGTGTATTTGGATGTTTCTCTCCAGGAGAGGTCCTGGAGACAAATATCTCAGCTTTCCTTCCCACAGCCTGCTGAGATTTCTGTCCATGTGAGTTGTTCTGGGGGTGGGGTAATGTGGAACTTAGGTGCAGCTGAATGTTTCTTGCTGAGCACTGATTGATTGCAGTAGCTGCTCTGTGATGCTGTAGACCAGAAGCTGCTGGAAGAACAGTTTGAGTGACAAATCTTTTTGTTGCAGGGTGAAAGAGCTAAGCGTTCATAATGGAGGTGGTGAAACACAGAATCAGTTGGAGACTGAGAATGAGGAAATGGAAGGCTTAGGTCCTCAGTACAATGTATGTGTGTGCAGTGGGCTGGATGGATCTTTAAGCTGGGAACAACTTGCTGTTCTTACTTGGACTGTTTCTTGCAGCTCTGCAAGGATGAGGAGGAAGATCTCTCTCCCCACATGTTCAACTTTCGTGAGGCTATGACTCAAATTAGTGAACGGGAGGAGAAGGTTGTAGAGCAGCTTAAAGAACTGAAACAGGTATGTGGAAGAGGCAAGTTTGGCCTAGGCTGCCTTCTGCATGCTTATAATTGCAGGTTGCTTGTCTGAGCCAAGTGCTGCTGGGGAGGCTGTGGGCTGTAATGCAAGAGGCTGTACTATGGTGTTACTTTTTCCTCACTTTTTCCTGTGTTTTCTTGCCCAACTGGTTAAAGGGGGGCATTTCAGTGCTAGTGAAAAAACAGTCCCCCTTCCCCTCCAACTAGCAACCTCTGTTTGCTACTAGTGAGCACTGACTGGTACTGCTCTGTAGAAGCTCGGCTCTGTTGATTTGATGTGCCAAGTTCGAGGAAACAAACTGAATTTCCAGAAAGCCAATTTCTTGTTGTTATCCTTGTCCAAACAGAGACTGGCAACTGAACTTGACTACCTCTTGGGAATCGCAGAGCAGCCAGACTACGATCTTGAGACCTTTGTGAGCACAGCAAAGTACTTTGTAGAGGAGAGCTCAAGAAACTTCCTGAGTGTTGGAGGTATGTTAGTGCCTGTCTCTGACTAGCACTGTCACTACACCAGCACGCCTGTGGGGGTTTGAGCACCCAGTCCTTCTGCTTACCTTATGATTCCAATCACTTTCCTTGGTGATCATAGAGACAGATCTGAAATATTCTATTGTCTGCACTTTCCAAAGTAAAATTTTGGCTACAAACTTCCACTTGCTTTTTACTGCCATATAACACTGCTTTCCCTTGAGCAGAACGCAATATCCACAAAAAGCAGATGAGCTGAAGTCTGTTTGCCTAGGTTGGTTATATAGTTTGCCTTTTGCCTTAGCCAAACCCCAGACTTTAAGAAATAGGTCTTGGTACCGTATTCTAGGGATTCATAGGAGTGTACCCTCTCTTTCCATTCCTGTTTTCATGAATATCAGGCCTTGATATCCATTGACTTACATCAATCTGCCAGGCATATACTGAGATGCCACATCTGCCAGAACCTCAGTTTGGGATGCTTTTGCCCTACTATAGGGCATTAATAAATGTGCCACAAAATCTCTCTGCTGTTCAGTTCTGACCCAGTTTTGGGACTTCCTGGTTCAGCGAAGGAGGATGTCAGCTGCCTATTTCCTTAGCCCTGCTCACCCTCATTGGAGCAGGGGTGGAAAGGAGGCAGCAAGGCAGATGCATGGGCTTGGTTGCCACATGGTAACAGTGCCGGGCACTTAGAGTGCCTGGCTGGACCCAGGAAGCTATGCTGGTAATTACTACCTTTCTACCACTATTGCAGTAAACTTGTACTTTGCCATCCAGCCATTGCAGCTGGCATAGTCTGTGCCTCAAAACCAGGCCTATGAGGGTTGTAGTTTTTTAAATGAGGCTAAAAATTGTGGCATCAAAGTGAACTCTCAGTCTGAAATAGTGACTTTTTTTGTAAGCAGCCCTGACTGTCCTCCCATCTCAAATGCAACCCCATAGCTGTATCTCTCCATTCACCATCTAGGGTGGTGACAAGATAGCAGGAGTAAATGCCCTGCTGCCTTCTTTGCCTTATAGGAAATCTGGCCCTCTGGGATGGTTGGGTTAGCAGCATCTAGTTTGAACTGCAAACTGCAGGCTTGCAACTACTGATGAGGAAAAATGAGCAAGTACAACTTAAAGAGCTTTGTGGCACCAGGCAGGATTTGATGTTGGATGAGCAGTTATTGCCCAGTCCACTTCCCTCTGTGGCCCTGGCAGAGCCCTGCTGAGGGGGACAGCTAGCCCAGGGAGCTCAGCCTCCAGATCAGTCACCTTGTCATTCCTGTCTTCCTTTACAGAAACTCTGGATGCCCTGGGAGCTGCCATGCAACTGGAGGAGCAAGCCAGCAAGCAGATGAGGCGGAAGAGGCCTTAGTAAATACAGCAAAATGTGGCTCACAAGCAGTTCTCTGTATGTCTTGCATGTTTGTTTGGTGGTTGGTGTCACTGCTGTTTTCAGTGTGGTAGAGCATTTGCAGGTCATGTGTGCCTGAGGGTAGACAACATTGCAGCCTCTCCCTCTTCATGGCCTGGTATCAGGGTACTTAGTAGAGTGCTAGAAACACCCCTGTGAGGCCTGGAGAGGGGGGCTGAGAGTCTGCTACATGTCTCTCTTCTGGCCCCTTGCTAGTGACAATGGTCTCATCTGACAGAACTAAGATACACGTGTATAGTTTTCTAGTGTACATAACCTTTCCAGATGTGCTTGAACCATTGTGAAACTGTTGCAAGTCTGGCTTTTCTAGAAAGAAAATTGACTTGTATATAATTATACAACACTGATATTTTAGTAAGGTTGATAAATAAATGTTCCTGGATTTAATTATCTTCTATCTTATCAAACCTATTTCTTGCTGATTCTGGTGAAGTCTTACAGCTCCTGAAGACTCACTGGTGGTGCAGAGAGGCTGGTTTCTTGGGTGAAGATTTTTTTTCTTAAAGTCTTTACACTTGTAATGTTTAATAATCACTCAAAATAAATCTTGTCTTGCAATTTTGAGATCTTGCTGGCTAGAACTTGCTGAGCAAGGGAGAAGCTGGTTTAGACCTGCACCTGAGTAAAGCTCACCATGTAGTATGTGGCTCAGCTCTTATGGCATTGGGTAAGTAGGAAAGGTCCTGTGAGACTCCCTTGTACCACTGAAGTTTATTTAGGATTTGAAGATAGCCCCAGGATCTTACTTCACATGATTTCCCATGGCTAACATGCTGCAAACAACAGATTACAAAGGGCTCCTTCTGCCATTACTCTTTCCCTACATCTGCCACCCTCATCTGCTCCCTAAGCTACCTTCTTCCCCTGTAATTTAAGTGACTATGCCCCTAGCAGCTCTGCACACATCTTCTGTGGACTGTATCCTTGCCATGGCTCTAAGGGATATCTATTGCAGTGGAGGCCAGTACTTCTGCCTGGAGTGGATCCATTTTTGTGTACCAGGTCTCAGGCCTGTCCTGGAAAAGGCATCAGAAGCATTAGGATGTTAATGGGATGTGGGCAAGCAGCAGTGACAAGCAGTTACAGGAGGGATACTTTAACCCAGACTTGTACCCGGGTGCTGCCTGCATCCTATTAAGATGGCATAGCCAGAGCACCAGGGCTTTAGTTGTGACTAAAGCAAGGCAGTCTTGTGCCACTTCAGGTGTTACTAATTGCTTGGATTATCCAGCCTTTCCCAGTGCTGTCTTGAGATAAGTAAGTATGGGCCTGGGTGCAAGGAACAAATGTGGCCCCTGGTTTGTTCCACCTGCCCTCCCTGGTCCCAGTATTGGTTATTAATCTCTATAGCCAGTCAGGAGCTACCTGACTTGGAGGAGTTCAAGTCACTTCACAGGAAGTAGCAGTGGTCCGAGATCCCTCCTTGCTCTGTCTTGAAGAGCAATTATCTTCATGAACACTGAGATTGAAAGTGACTGCTGTTCAAAGGGGGTCTAAATTCTGGACTATCATGCAAGACTCTATTTCTTGTGAAAAGTCCCATCTACCAACAGGCTTTTTCCCTGTGAAATCTCAACCCTATGTCCCTGCAAAACAGACCAAGGTCCTGGGGCAACTAATAAACCCCATAAGGGAGACATGTTTACCATGAAGTGCTGGAACAGTATGTCCCCTAGTGCATTCTTCACATGCTCCTCCACAAAGGGAAATGTGTGGACAAAATACTGCAACAGAACAGAGAGTTGATGTGTAGGGAGGAGGGATGTGAGTGTGGGTATAGAGGGTAGAGCTGTAGTGATGATGTGGCTTCAGCTAATCTGCATCAGATAGCAGTGAGTCCCTGACTGCCTCCTTTACCGCTGGTGCTACTGCTAGTGGTGCTTTACAAACACAGCAAAGTCGCAGGTCCCTACTCAAGCCTCGCCTTGTTCTGCAGTGCCAGTTCCTACCTTCACTGCCAAATAGAGGATGTTCAAAAGTATTATACTGCATTCAAGTGCAGTGGTTGCTAGGAAGTTCATCCTCCTGTGCTGTTTGTGCCTGCTTGCACCAGGAAGCTGAGCAGCCTGGTTTCAGCCGTTGCTTATTCAGCCTTTCTCAGCTACTAATGGCATAGTCCTTCCCTGCCGCTGTTACACAGGCAGAGCTGTGCTGAGGCAGGCCAGCACCAGCAGGGAAAAATAGCCTTTTTCCAGGCCAATTGTCTTGGTTAGCCCCTTAGCAAGCCTGGGGCTAGAACAGAGGTGTGAGGACCAGATTTGGCTTCCCAGTATCCTGTGTGCGGTGAGTGGTAGGAGCGGAAATAAGCTCTTCCCTGAAGGAAGTGTCACTCCTGCCTTTGTGAATAAGCCTTCCTGCTACGCTTAGGCTTAAACCCCAACTAACCAATGAGAAACCCCCAAACAGTGCAAGGAGCCTTCCTCTTCAAGTCCTCTGGGAGCAGATTCCATGCTATGATGTCCCACCATGCTCACCTCCAGGGAAATGCTGGCATATCTCTGGCTGACCACATGATCCATGTTCCCCACAGCAACCATCAAGCCACGTATCACCTTCATCTGGATCAGCTCCTCAGCCACTTCTGCTGACTCCTTGGCTAAGACACTGCAATGAGACAGACCATCAGCACCCACTTTATATGTGGGAACGAGCATGCAACAAATTGAGGCTGAGCCTCTCTGTGTGACCTCAGTGGCAAACAGTGTGTTCTTGCCCTTACTCCAGCGACACCAACAGACAGGACAGTCTCAAAATAAACAAGAAATGTTTGGTTGTGTGTGGCACAGTGAGCATTTAACACGGGGACTTGCAGAGATATTGTTTAATGATTGGCAGGAGCATCCAGGTGTGTATTAGATCACAGAATCATAGAATAGGGTTGGAAAGGATCTTAAGATCATCCAGTTCCACTGCCCCTGCCATGGGCAGGGACACCTCCCACTAACCATGCCACCCAAGGCTATGTCCAACCTGGCCTTGAACACCGCCAGGGATGGAGCATTCACAACTTCCCTGGGCAACACATTCCAGTGCCTCACCACCCTCACAGTAAAGAACTTCTTCCTCATATCCAATCTAAACTTCCTCTGTTTAAGTTTATTAAAGCCCAGCAAGTTTCTTGTGTAACCATAACAAACTAGGACTCAAATACCACCCACATTACTTCCATGAGCGCAACCCTGGAAGGCAGTCCCATGTGTCTCCCTACCCACCAAGGGTTTTCTGTCATCTGCTTTTGCAGGAAAAGTGTTCCGATAGCACTATCTTGTGGACACTGCAGGAAAATCATACTGAATTGACTGAATTTCATTAGTCTGTAGTCAGTCATAGGCACTATATTCTTCCACTGGGTGACTGTTGTCCTTTTCTACCCAAAGGGGAGCCTCTTCTCTAAGGTATCTGTACTGCTCCAGTAGTTTTTACTCCTGAGTTTCTTACCCAACGATTTTTGCAGCAGCTGCCTGCTGGGTATACACCAGCTTGGGTTCTTTCAGGCCAAGTGTGGCTGGGTCTGCATGAGGAGCATTAGAAAGGTAAGAATGATGCTTTTGAACCACTTTTAAGATGTTTGAAGGGAGGGGAGGGGGAGGTGGAGTTACACTGCTAACATGAAAGGAGGATGTAGTTTTTCAGGAAACGCACCTTAGGGACATCCTATGGCTACATATATGTAACACTCTACAAGGCTCTTTGTGCATGATGCCTACTGCTCTATGAGCCTCTCCCCTACAAATCAGGGTGATGGCTGAACCCTGCAGAAAGAGTTGAGGAAGTCCCGCGCTGGGTGCCCTGCATCCTGCTGCGTACCTTTGGCGGTCTCGCTGCAGAAGGTAAGCTCTTTCCTCCAGGATGGTGTCAGTAACGCCACGAGGCCCTCCAGCAGCGCTGGGCGGACCTGATGGGCCATGAGGACCTTCAGCAGCTGGATGGCTGGAGGAGATGGAAAAGGCAGGGATCATGATAACGGAGGAAACACCCATCCCGATGTCGGACCACTGCTCAATCAAAGGGGTCTAATACTCGAGTATCCGATCTATTTTTAACTAAAACGGGTCAGCTCCGCCGAAACGGAACCTCTAAAAATTGCACAACACTCGTGCTTGTTCCTCTCCACGGAAATCTTTAGTAAAAGGCGAAAGATTTATACGGTCTGAAGAGAAACCAGAGCATGCTCCACCCTTGTCCCCCGCCACACCGCCCGCCTGCCCTGACACCCATAGCTCAGGGCGACACTGGATCGCTGCTCCCGGCTCCGTGGTGCCTCGCTACCCAGCCCCGCCGCAATCACCCGAGCCCTGCAGACCCAGACAGCTCGGACCGGCCGACGGGACCGGGCGCAAGAGCAGCAGCAGCACCGGCGGACCCGGGCAGCGCCGCGCTGCGCAATGGGTATGCAAATTAACGGAGTGCTGATGAGGCTCATGATAATGAGGCGGCGGGCGAGCGCGGGTCAGCTCCCGCAGTAGGATCCTGCTTTCCTGCCACCGCAACCCTCGACCAGTCGGATGCTCCTCCCAGCTACCGCACCACCACACAGCCCAACCCGAACATTCTCATCATCCACCACATCTTCGAAACATTACTGAATCTGTCTTTAACAACAATAGAGATAGCTCCACCGAAATGGAGCCTCAAAAAATTTCTCGACACTCGTACTTGTTCCTCTCCACGGAAATCTTTAGTAAAAGGCGAAAGATTTATGCGATCTGAAGAGAAACCAGAGTATACAGCCTCCCTTCCCTTGCAACCCTCCCATCCCCGGACGCTGCTCCGTAGAACACGGCGACCCTCTCCTCCGAGCTATGCCTCCCACCCAAGCGACACCAGCTCGCCACGGCTAAGAACACCTCCAGTTCGGCCCAATCCCGCCGGCCATGTCGGTTCCGAGCGGCGGCAGCGGCAGGGCCGGCCCGGCTCTGCCCCGCACGGCAGCCTGGGTACGCTATGAGCCCATGCTAACGAGGAACATGCTAATGACGATCCCGCCCCCTGCATGGCCGCAGCGCCGGGCCGGGTGCTGCCCGGGTTGGGTCGCGTCGTTCTCGCGGACAGCGCCGCGCAGAGGCGAACAACCAGCACCGGGGCAGGCCGCGGAGCGGAGCCTGGCGACGACGCTGACCTGCGGGGCCGGGGCAGGTCCCCACGTAATCGCTTCTGCCGGAGCACCACCCGCCGGCAGGCAGCGGCCCCTCCGCACCGCCGGGGCCGAGGGGAGGGACGGGACAGACCGACCGTTCGCTCGCTCGT